>JACDJE010000381.1:356650-559667 GCA_016647715.1 Pavo muticus
TGTAGGGGGAGGCTGGGGAAGGCTCTGGGCAGGGACCAGGTCCTCCCCCTGTGCCTCCGCCCCCACCTCTCCGTCCCGCCCGGCATCTCCCCGCTGGAGCATCCCGCTGTCCCTCCCCAGAGCTCCACTGAAGAAACCTCTCGCTTTTCGTGCAGACCTCTTCCAGGACTTGAGCCAGTTCCAGGAGACTTGGCTGACAGAAGGTAGGCTCCTTCCCCTCGCTCTGTTTTGGTTTCTTCGTCTTTCGCTTCTTTGTCTCTTTGGTGTTTGTACTGTTCCTTTGCTTTGTTTGCCCAGCTCCAAACATTGAGGATTTTTTCAGGCTTGCCAACCTCTGCGCTGTGTAAATGAAGAAGCATGAATCACACCATTGTGCTGGGTATTTGCTTATGAATGGAACTTGGCCGCCAGCCCGTTTTCCTGGTTACGATTTTGGTTTCAGCCTCTACTTGTACCCGGTTTGATTTTATGCTAATTTGTCGCTGATCTTTGTTAGTTACCGAAACGTTTGTATTATCTTAAACAAACAACGAACTGTTACTGTAATTTGGGCGACGAGGTGCTTTTCCTAACGCTTTTTCTTTCGGAAGATAATTCTCTGCAAGTACCGTCCTGGAGTTCATCCTTCTACATCAATACCTGAACCGTTTTGCCTCTTGACTTCAAGGAAGAAAAAACCTCAAGTGCTGAGGAGTGCCGTTAATTCCAAGTGAAAATAGTCCTAAGCAACGCAGTGAACTTGTTCTCATTTCAGTGCTCCGAACGATCTGTTCTCTAGAGGAACTGAAAAGGCTTCCTTAGGTACAGGCTCCTGATGAACAGGAGAGCCCTTACCGTGATATCGGTTCTTAACAGTTAAATAGTTGTTAAGTAATGAAATATCTCGTGTTCTTTTCAGTTTGGAGTAGGTGGAATTCAGCGAGGATTTAAGGGTACAATAGGAATTAACTGAGGCTGCTCTGGGGTTGAAACAGCGCTAATGTGGAGCAGGGATGTAGGTATTAATCACTGGCCTGTTGGATCTGAGGGGGATGCAAGCTTGCTTGGGGCTGATTTCTCCATTGAGATGTTTATGTCGGAGTCAGGTTCTGCCAGTCTTTCAATTTGGAGTTTTCTGATGCTTGCTAATATTTTCCAATACTAATCCAAAGAATTTGTGTCCATTTGTGTGAATTCATCCCTGCTCTGCTCCTGGCAGGTGTTCCACAGTCGGTGCCTCAGGTGGAAGGGAGGTTGCATTGAGGTCTCGTAGCAGTGGATGGAAAAAGGGAGCTGTCATTAATGTGTTTCATTACCTACAATGCAAACCTTAGAGGAAAAGTAGCAGCATCATGTTATGATTCCTACCGAGCTCCTTCTGCTAGGAGGAAGAACTCTTTAATAGCCCTGAGGATGGAAGGAACTTTGGGCTGTGCTAACAGCTCTGCTCTTTGCATCCTATCAGATGAAATCCCCCCCCTTCTCACTCTAACTATGAAGACTCCATAGCTTTAAAGTGCCTTTCACTCCCATAACTTCAGAAACTTCACTGCTTTCTATGAATCATTCCTCACGATGCACTCAGCAGTGACGTTTTGTCTTCTTGATCTACTGCTGGGGCAGCTGAGTGGCAGAGCATCCCAGCATCTTGTTGAGATCCCACAGCTGAGGATGGGGCTCTGGGTTTCCTATTACCCGATGTTATGCTGTGCCTGCAGTGCTCAGTGCCTCATAAAACGTAATGACTTTTATTTTTGATGGACATGCAGGGCATTCTTGAAATTACCAATGAATCTTCGGAGCTGAGAAGACAAGATTTTAACGGGGACAAAATGAAACGAGAGGGTAGAGCCCAGAAATAGCAGCCCATAAAGCACGGGAGGCTTTGGAGGTGGCTTTGTGCAATGGGTTATTTCTGAGAGGTTACAGCAGAAGTGGAGAACAAAAATCTGTTGAAGGCTGTTCTGTTGCTGTCTGTTAGCAAGCAGATCTTCCGCCCCCTTTATCCTTGTTATCAGATCAAACCTCCAGGCTGAACGCAAGAGAAACGCCTGCGAGGAAATGCCCTGTGAGAAAAACTACTGCATGCTTTCAGCAGAGAGGAAGGTTTCGTACAGCTCATCCACATCCAGGATCTGTCAGAATGTGCTGATGTGACGCTGGCAGATGGTGACAGTGCAGATCTTGGAATGAAGCTGTCAGCAAAGCGACGCGCGCTGAGCTGAGAAACCCAACCTCGGCTCAGACAGTGTGATCGTATTATTTCTCCTAAGTCACTTTCTGAAGGGGGTTCGTACAATGAATCGGGCAGGTTTGCTTCTGTTCCCCTCCCTTTGTCACTTATGGCTCCCCTTAGCTGTCACGTTGGTTATTTTAAGGAGCAGTGATTGCAGTGAGAAGAGCTCAGCTAGTTCCACTCTAATCAGCTGCCCATTGTTAGCATGGGATTATTCCCTGAGGTTTATTTTTGGCATGTCTTGTCTATCTTGGCTTCACATGACCGAGATTAGTGGGCTTCCATTCCTCATCTCCCTCTACTCTGACTGCGTTGCTTTAGAGCTGAGTGCAGACTTCTGTTCACGCCGCAATATCCAGAGCAAGGGCTGCAGTGAACCAGCAGTATATTTTGTGAGGCTTTGTGACTTAAGCTGCAAGCTCTCCCTTCCCTGCAGTTAAAGGGGCGTAAAAGTAATAGCTGGGAGTTATAAAACATTATTGCAACAGGCGTGTGCTGTGGTGAAGGTTTTCCCCAAGATGATTCCTCCCAGATCTCAGCTGCTGTGCAGTGAGGGCTGTGGGATGTGGGCTCAGCTGCACCTGAGCTGAGGGAAGCAGAGCACGCCCATCACCAAGGATGGGGCTCGGTAGTGTTTGTGCTTGGAACATTGGAAGGAATTGTTCCCTGTGTGGATGTGCAAGGGTGAAGTTAGGAATGCTGCTCTTGGCAGATGGGAGCAGGAAGGGAAGGAGGACGTGTGGCTGAAGGCTGTGCAATCACAAGAGCTGGTAACTACAACAAACAGAGCAGCACCGGTTAGATATCCCAGCATTCTGGTGTCAAAACTGTGCAGTAGCACTCTGGGCTATGAAAGCATTTGATTTTTAAATGATGATCTGCCAAAAACACACTTGAGCACCTTGCAATCAAACTCCTTCCTCTATTGTGCTGCTGACTTTGTGCCACGAGGCTCCTCATTTTGGCTGAGGGAGACACTAAGTCTGGGCTTTGTGCTGTTAGTGAGATGCTGGAGTTGTTCAGCAGTATCTTCTTCAAGGTATTGTTATTTTCCTCCTAAATATTGTCTTCCTGCCCATCTACAAGTGGTCTCCTATCCTGCTAGCAGCTATTCCCTGCTGTTTGAGCTGCTGAAAGGATCCTTCCTATACAAAGATGTGGGTGTTTCCTGCTCTCCTTGCTGCTTTGGCACAGCCTTTCCGAATCCACCAGCTGGTCCGAGTGTTTCCTTTGCTAAAAGCTTCTAAAAGGATCCCACAAGCGATGTTGGTTGGGAAAAGTGAACCTGGAGCTTATAAACTTGCTGTCACCCTTTTTGCTCCCGAGGAAGGGGCAGGATGCTGAGGCATAGCTCTGCGGGCAGCAGAGCTGGATTCACAAATCCCAAAGGGAAGCAGCTCTGTGAGCACCAAAGTGCCTCCCCACAGAAGGCTCAGGTCTTTCCAGAGTGGAATCATTTCTACCTTACTGTTAATTACACCATACAAAGTGCCAAATCTAATTCTCCTCTCTCCTCTCTCTCTCTTCCCCCTCCCCCTGGCAGCTCAGGTTCCAGACAGCGATGAGCAATTTGTGCCTGACTTCCATTCAGAGAACTGTAAGTGGCGCGGGGCGGCTGTGCACCTCAGGGGAGAAGGGCTGGATTTGCTTCCAGGATCCATTTACCCCCAGAGGACTGCAGATGTGACACAGATATGGAGGCTGAAGCGCTCTGCTCAGCTCTGCTTTGTTGTGACAGCGACAACGAAGCCCTGGCGTTCCCGTTTATACAATGCAGGGATATCTGGGTGCTTGGAGCCACCAAACCTGATGCTGAGCTGATTCAGTGGGTGTGCTTCGGGTGGTGCAGATGTGAACGATCAGCCATCCTGAAGAGCTTATAGAGGGCATTAATGTGATAACTAAAGGTAGAATTTGTGCTGTCGCTCATCCCAGAGTGAAAGGAGTTGGGCTGTGTGTGGAATTCTGGCTGTTGTGTGCCCTGGGGGGGAATGGTTTGGGGCTCTGCTCACCCACATGAGCTCATGCTGCTGGGATCACATCCTGCTGCCCTTAGGCACATGTTTTCAGTTCCTAAAATAGCCCTGCTTGCACCAGAGTGTGCAAAGCACAGCATTTGCATCCGTCCTGCAGAGCAGTGAGCGCTGTGCAGGTCCTGCGTGGGGCTGGGAGCTTCTGCCCATGGCTGTACAGCAATTCCTTCTCCTCTCCTGCCCAAATGCCAATGGCACAGCAGTCACTCCATCCTCTGAGCAGCTCGCTGAGAGCAGGAGAGTTCATTTGCAGCCACTGTAATCAGCTGTGCTGTTATCCCATCACTGCTCCTCTCTGCTTGGGGCAGTTTTCCCCATGAAAACCAAAACGAAACGCTCCTCCAAGTGGTTCTCTCCTCCCTCCTTCCCAGCTTGGCTCTGGGCGTGCTCTCTGAGTCATGCAGCTTGTTTCTTCCTCTCTTTGACCTAGAACTGAGAGGAGGGCCAGTCCCATGTTTCTCTCTGAATGAATGAGCCAGTTGTAATGCGATCGCCTGTTCCAGCTAGCAGGGGCCAGAAGGAGTGGGCTGCTCCCAGCACATTTTACTGCTTGAGGTTTCAATGGAGCTCAGTGTACTGGGCAGAGCATTTCTGTTTGTTGTTTCTTTTCCTGTGGGCTCAGCCAACGCATCAGTGTTTTCAGATGGGTTCTGTCTATCCCTTTATGCTGTGCATTGGGAAGAGCAGCTCAGGGCTGCCCATGGGAGCCCCTCATCCCTGGGAGGATCAGGAGCCGAAAGCAGTTTGAGGCTCTGCTCTCTGATGGATGTATTTATTTACTCTGATTCTGTCAGGCTGCTTGGATCCCTCTGGGTGCTGGCATGATACAGAGGGTGAAGACGGGCTTTCCTGGAGTGAGCTGAATGCCAAGGCAGGCAAACAGAGCCAGGCTGGTGGGCTTTTTCCCCCCCTCTTGCTGAGATCTAATTCTGGAGCAGGGTGGGGGGAAGTGCTGGCAGTAAGAGGTGGTCAGAACATCGTGTACTGAAGGAAAGAAGCAGCAGCCCCCTCCCCAACTAGCAGCTTGCTGGGGCACTTAGGAATTGCCAGGCTTGCAGAGAGGCACAGCTGGTGCTCCTATGGCACGGGTTAGCGCAGAAACAAACCAGCAAAATGAGTTATTCGTGGCTCAGGATGTGACCTTCCACCCTTCAAACTGTAATCACAGCTCTGGACATCCCATTCCTCACAAGCAGGGTTGTGTCAGCTCAAAGAGGTGGGAGGAAACAGGCAAAGGGGCTGCAGTGAGCCTTGGGAAGGGCTCAGCTCTCGTTTGGGAGACTGACCTTGTTTGTACAAACAGAGCTGGGTACTTCTTTGGGGTTACTTTCCTTCCTTCCTAAGTGCCGTAGCCTCCTACCAGCAGCAGCAGAGCCCATAGGCAGAAGATGCTCACCACATCCCTAAGCCTGGGTGAGACCTCCAGAGGAATGGGTGAAGGCAGTTGTGTTCCCTGCTGGATTTAATTAAGCATGAGAAGTAATGCTACCCACATCCTGACACTGTGAGCTGCAACCCACATTTGTTATTCATGAAACCTTAACCAGCCCAGAAATATTCCTCCTATTACAGGCTAGGAGGGAGGCTGCAGAGAGGACCTGCAAGCTGCTCTTCCAGCTTGGAGGTGGGTTTGGTGAAAACAGGGAGCTGAAGTCAGGTTCAGCTGTGTGCTCTGTGCGAGCAGTGATGCAGCTCTTCTAGAACAGGGCCTCCAGTTCTGAGTTGGTTGTGCTTCTGGAAATGCTTCTTGTGTGAGGGTTGGTCTGGTGACTGCCTGTAATAGGATGCAATGTATGTAATAGGATGCAATCTGTAATAGTATTTTCCCAGGGAAAGCCCTCAGCTCGTTGTCTACAGAAGCCTCATGCTGCTTTTCATGCAGGACAATCAGGAAATCCGCAGTGTGGCATCATATTATTGTATTATAACTTAGTGCAGTGTTACCTGGTAATGCTACCCATAAGACATGTTTAACAAGTATGCCAACAAAAGAGAGTATTGCCTGGTGATGCAAACCAAAGCTTTGCTTTCATGTGTTGGAATTAGGATTCCTGCATGCAACCCCTCGGGACTTTCTCCATAAATGAGAGAAGTTTCAGCTTGATTTTCCCACCTCTCCCCCTCAGTAGCTTTTCACAGCCCTCCTGCAAAGATTAAAAAGGAGCCACAGAGTCCCTCCTCGGATCCCACGCTGTCCTGCAACCACAAGCAGCCATTCCAGTACCGCAATGGAGAGCAGTGCCTTTACGCCAGGTAAAGCAGGGAGGGATGGGGGCTGTTGGGAAATTAGGTGCTGCTGTGTTATCTGATGAGCTCTTATTGCCATGACCTGACCTGGGGGAGGGCAGCATGGTATGGATCTGCAGCACGGATCACACAGGGGTCACCATTTCCAGTGCATGGCATAGCTCAGAGCCATGGGGGAATCAGGGCCAACATCTTTTTTTCCTCCCTAGTGCTGATGAGAGCAATAGTGAGTGCATTATAACCATAGGATTGTAATGCTCCAGTATCTGTTTGACTCCCCCAGTGCCTATGATCAACCCAGACCGGTTGGGATCAAGTCCCCTGACCCAGGAACCCCAATCCAGTCACCGCTCCAGCAGTTCCCCAGACAGGACAGGAACTTCATGACCTCTTCAGGGCCACCCCACCCCACATCCAGCTGTGGATACCTCATTGAAAACAGGTGAGCTGTGGCAGCCATTGGTTGGGTCTGTCTGTTTGGGTTTGGGAAGGACGGGTGGCTGTATCAGCAGAGGGGTGGCAGCAGGGCAGGGAGGGGATTGTGCCCCTCTGCTCTGCTCTTGTGGGACCCCCAGCACAACAAAGATGTGGGGTGGGTCCAGAGGAGGCCACAAGGATGCTCAGAGCCTACAGCTATGGAGAAAGGTGAGGGAGAAGAGAAGGCTTTGGAGGAGACCTCACTGCAGCCTTCCTGTACTTGAGAGGAGCTCATAAACAGGAGGAGGAATGCCTTTAAACTAAAAAAGAGGGGAGATGTAGGTGAGATGGGAGGAGGAAATTCTTAACTTAGAGGGCATTGAGGCTGTGGCACTGCTGCCCAGAACTGGGGTGTCCATCCCTGAAGGTGCCCATGGTGATGGATGGGCCCTGGGCTGCCTGAGCTGCTGGAGGGCACCCAGCCCATGGCAGGGGGAGTGGAACCAGCTTTCTTTAGGGTCCCTTCCAATACAATCATTCTATGATCCAGACCCAAGTGCTCAGCTTCCAGCAATCCCCCCAGCCTAAAGCACCTAGAATCCACAGCTGCTGCCTGGGGTTTGAATGGAAGACTGACATGAGGCTCATCAGTTGTTGCGAATGATGGGCTGTGCAATGACAACAAATGCCCACTGTAGGGTTGGCTTCCTGTCCCACCTCTGCGTGCAGCTCCTCCAGCCCTCACAACAAGCAGCACGAGGCCCTTTGTCCCCTTGAGCAGCCCCAAACCGTGACACACCAGCTCAGAAGGCCAGGAAAGCATCCCACGCCCTCTCCTCTCTTACAGCTCTGCCTACCAGCCACCTGTGGAGATGTGCCGCTCCTTCCCCTCCTCCCAGGGCATGGCCCGGGATGCTCCCATTGCCTACCAGCGCCCCATGTCTGAGCAATGCCTCCAGTTCCCCCCGCAGGGCTTCAAGCAGGAGTTCCACGACCCGCAGTACGAGCAGGCGGGCAGCAGCTGCCAGTACCCAGCAGCCGTGGTCATCAAGCAGGAGCAGGTGGACTACATGTATGACTCAGGTGGGCAAAGGGAGCTCCTTCTGACTGTGGCATTGGCAGGGGTGAGCCAAGTCCACGGGTGAACATCCATTGCTGGTGGGTTCTGGCCTTTCCGATTGCGCTTTTGCATCGTCAGGAGCTGGGAAGGTGGCTGCGTAGTGGGGAGTGCAAGCAGTTCTGGCTGCTTGGGGCCTCCAAGAGGAGGTCAGGGCATTCACTTTCTGTAAGGTGTTATCAGAAATTCCTTCCTATAGGTTGGAAACTAGATATAGGAGCTCAAAGGTGAAGATATCCCCACTCAGGCTAGATTTAAGGCTTGCTTGTTGTTGTTTTGCAAGAGAATAAGCAGCCTTTGGAGGAGGCTTTGCCATTCAGTGATTAACCCAGAGGAGCCTGGCTTATTCTTAAGGCTGTTTTGGCAGCCCTGGAGGTCAGATGTTCTTCCTTGCCTCATGCTGAAGTTGAGTGCCTTTGGACAACAGCTGATTTTGACAGGATGAGAAGCCCGTTCTAACTTCAAAAGTCCTCCCTGCCCACTCCTTTCTGGTGAAGCTGCTCCAGAAGCTGCAGGGTTGTGCTCATCGTTACATCCCAAGCTCTCTGGTGAGGTCTGAACCAGATTTCTATCCCCCCCTGCAGCCTTTCCAGAGCAACGTGGGCATGTGGGATCACATTCATCAAAAACTGAATCTATAAAGCACGAGAAAGCAGCCCTGTGTTTGTAGGTAATTAAAAACCTGGGAAATGGCCGTGCAATGCCATACCTCGTCTCAGCCAGGCTGGATCACTGCTTTAATAAACACCACTGATTTCACTTGCGTTCATGGAATCAAAACCAGCTTCTTGGCTGCAGCCTCTAAAAACCACTTGGGCTCCTGCCCAGCCCGGTGCATTTGGGAGGTTTGGGCAGGAATCTTGCATTCTTAGATCATGTTTTTATCTGGTCAGGTAATGCTGATCGTTCTGGATGGATTCCAAGGGCGAGTCCCTAAAGGCAGGAGCTCGGCTCTGCCAAAGGACTGGCAGAGAAACTGGAGCCAGGGCTAGTCTCTCTGCTTCATTTTCTGCCCTAGGAGTGTTCTCAGCTTCTCTTGTATCTCGGTAGCAATGCATCACCACTGCCATAGAACAAGAAATGATGCAAATGGAAACATACAGCCAAGGGAACTGTTTGCCCCAGTGCCAAGGAATCATAGGAACTGCTTCTCTGTGCTGCCCAGGTCTGTGATCTGGATTTTACACATCTGTGCAAAGGTGCAAACAAATGCAACAATGGACACAAGCAGATAAACTTCCTTTTAGCTCCCTGCAGCCAGAGGGTGATGAGCACTGTGTTAAGAGGACCTTTTTTCCTCCCCTTTAGCTCATTTTTTGTCTATCTCCTTGGTCATAAGAGGCATCAGAAACAGGATCTTGAAGGAATCTCAAGACTACTGCTATTCACTTCCTTAAGAAGGCATTTGGAGACCATAGCAGTGCCTACATAGAAGGCCCTAACCAGCTGAATTCATGTGTTGGAAAGCTCTGTGCAGGGAACTCCAACACTGGGTGCTGAAGTTTCCCATTGAAGGCATCAGAAATGGAGGAGAGGGAAAAGGTGTTCCCAGCTTCAAGGGGAGTTTCCCTCTTGAGGGGGATGTGGAGGCCAGCAGGAAGCAGGCAGGGAGAGATGTGAGATCAGTGTGGATGGAATTCAACCTTCTGCCATTAGCAGCAGAAAGGAAGGAATCCAATATCTCAGAGCCAGTACAGAACATCCACCTCAGGTCTCTGCAGCAGAGGTGACCCTGAGCTGCTCGGGGTGCAGGGGTTGCATGGAACTATAAGAGGATGCTATGGGGCAGTGTTATGGGGTAGTGCTATGAGGTGACCCTATGGGGCAGTGCTATGGGGTGACATTATGGGGTGACACTCTGTGCCCTCCTGGCCCTGTTCCTCTGCTCTGAATGGAGGCAGAGGGATTTCATTCACAAAATGGAGGCACTGGGATCACCTTTTGCTGCTGCCTCGTACCCGCAGCTGCTGCTGGAAACCTGAGTGCTGCTCCCTGAAGCAGAACCCTGCACTGTGTGAGATAAACCCACTGCCTGCTGACGAGCAGAGCTGAAAGCTTGCCACTAAAGCAGGTTGGCTGCCCCCAAGCTGGCCTGTCCCAAGGCCATAGCACAGAGCTCAATGCGGATCTCACTGTCAAGGTCAGCCTCCACCTGCTGCTTCCCATAGGGGCAGGGCAGGCAGAGCAAACAGCAGAGATCTCAGAGGGTCACCGACAGAAATCAAGTTCACAGTACTGAAAATAGCTCTCTATGTGCCGGAGCAGTTGGGTAATTCTCATTTTCCACAAGGGAAAAACCTTATTTGTTTCTGTCTGAAGATGTGCTGCCCTGATGGTGCTCACCCCATATGCTATTCTAGAGGGAATGATCCTTCTGCTGTCCCTGTGTTTTAATGAAGGTTTTGGATGTATTCCTTTTTAGCAGACATAAATCCATCACCAAAAGCTCCTGTGGGAGCAGGGAATGCTGATACTGTGCTTTCATTGGGCCCTGCTGGGCAGATGGAAGGAGAAAATGGGCAAACCCAGAAAACCTCTTCTTTGGGAGTGGTTTATGATTGTAATAGTGCAGTCTGTCAGCTCAGAACACCCTTCTGCCCTCAGCATCAGCAAGATGTCTGTGGGCAGTGATGGCTTTACATGGGAGTATGAAGGACGTGGGGTGCATCCACCCAGAGCTCCCAATTACAGCTTCCCATCCAGAGGGGGTTTGATACAGAAAATGCAGGATGCAGAAACAAGATAGAGAGGATATAAATGATGGGATCCAGGGAACAAAATATGCTGCACAGAGATCTGAGGAAGGCTTCCTGCTTGATTTTTGGACTCAGATTGATTTTGCCTTCATGTTTTCTTGGCTCTATTTCAATGGGAAGATGCTGCATATTGGCACCTGAATGTTTGCTGCTCTCTGTTAACATCTTCATAGTGAAAAACACATAATGCCTCCTCACCTGTGAGAACAGCACCAGAGTGCATGGTTATCTTACACGAAGCTTCAGATAAGGGAGAGGAGATGTGCAAACTGAGCCTGTTGCCCCAGACCTGATGTGAAGGGCTGTTGTGCACAAAGCCAGGTAGCACCGTGGAGATCAACAGGATCAATTCATGGTACAAAACGTGGTGAAGTTGTAGTGGAGTAGCAGGGCTGTAAGAAGGGATCTGTCTGTCACCTGCCCTTTGTGAGCACCCCAAGTGGGTGCTGCTGAGAGCTGTGCTAGTGCTGCCCTGTCCGCTTCTGACCCCTTTGTGCCTTCCATCCCCTTCCAGGCTGCAGCTACGACAAGCAGATGAGGCCCTTTGCTGACGATGTCTGCGTTGTTCCAGAAAAATTTGAAGGTTAGAGAAAGAATAACTTCTATAAATGGGGTCATCCAGCATCTCTGCTCATGGCTTGGCCACTGCCTGCGTTGCTCATAGTGCATTCGCTGTGATTCATGAGCAGCTCTTTGGCACCCCGTTTCCTGAGCATCTTTAGCAGCACATTCTAACGATTGTATCTTAATTGTGAAGTGCATCAGAGCTCCTAGAAGAGCTGCTGTTGAATTTGCTGCTTTGGTTTATGTGAACTGAAATATTCTGGGTAAGCTTTTGCGAGATGTGCTCTCTTTGCAGCTGTGTTTTACCTTCAGAAGCACTTTGTCTCTCTCAGCAGGTGACATCAAGCAGGAGGTCGGAGGGTACCGGGAGGGCCCCCCCTATCAGAGGAGGGGATCTCTCCAGCTCTGGCAGTTACTTGTGGCTCTATTGGATGATCCCACCAACTCCCACTTCATTGCCTGGACTGGAAGAGGGATGGAGTTCAAGCTGATTGAGCCAGAAGAGGTGAAGCCCCCTTATGTTTCTCTGCAGGCTCAGGGGGAGCAGCTGCCGACCTCTGAGACCCCCAAGACCAACCTCAGCCCACCCCCACATTGCCCACCAACCACATCCCTCAGTGCCACATTTTCACTGTTCTTAATGTCCTGCAGCCAATTGGAACTGCTGAGCCCATGTTATTATTTGAGCCTCTTCCTTAAATGCTGTAAATATTTCTGGGTGCCGTGGTCCCCTTTATCCAAAGATGATCATCTGGATGGTGTTCTAAGTGCTCACAGCCACTCACTGCTCTGTGGCTTTATCCTGCAGGTAGCCAGGCTGTGGGGCATCCAGAAGAACCGGCCAGCCATGAACTATGACAAGCTGAGCCGCTCTCTTCGCTACTATTACGAGAAAGGCATCATGCAGAAGGTGAGTTTGCAAAGAATCAGAGAATCATAGAACGGCCTGGGTTGAAAAGGACCACAATGATCATCTGGTTCCAACCCCCTGCTATGTGCAGGGTTGCCAACCACCGGACCAGGCTGCCCAGAGCCACATCCAGCCTAACCTTGAATGCCTGCAGGGATGGGGCATCCACAGCCTCCTTGGGCAGCCTTTTCCAGTGTGTCACCACCCTCTGAGTGAAAAACTTCCTCCTAATATCCAACCTAAACCTCCCCTGTCTCAGTTTAAAACCATTCCCCCTTGTCCTATCACCATCCACCCTCATAAACAGAGCAGCTGGCGCTTTTGTGCCACTCGTTATTGTCCTTTAGACAGAGCCAGGAAGCCTTGCAGGTGCTCCTTGTCCTTGGGCTCACTGATTTACTCACCCCTCACCCACTCTCTGAAGCCAGGAATGACATAAAGAAATTATGGCTCCTCTTTGTATTATTTTCCTGCATATCAGTAGCAAGAAGAGCTTGAATTCAGGCAGCTGCAAAGCAGCTGAGAGAGAGATCCACTGCATGTGGCTTGGCCCTGCATGGTGGGGATGTTCTCTCCCAGAACCAGGACATTGGAGGGGATAACTGTGTGTGACACCGTGCTGGGCAATGAGGTGGTTGGCAGCATCCTCTGCTCTCCCTCTCCCTACAGGTGGCAGGGGAACGCTATGTCTACAAGTTCGTGTGTGAGCCCGAGGCTCTGTTCTCTCTGGCCTTCCCTGACAACCAGCGGCCGGCCCTGAAGGCAGAGCTGGAGCGGCAGATCAGCGAGGAGGACACGGTGCCTCTGTCCCACCTGGATGAGAGCACTGCTTACCTGCCTGACCTTGGGAGCCTCCCCCAGCAGCTCTACGGCAAAGGCTACACCTACTAATGCTGCTGGAGCAGTGTGCCACCCTGCTTGTGTATATAAGGAGATGTCTGGTTAGTATCCAAGCTGTATAGGTGTTTTCCCAGGCCAGCCTGGGGTGGCACGGAACTATGATACCTGCTGTGGGCAGGAGAAGGGTTCAGGTCGATGTGTGGATGGATAACCAGCGGGGGGTTAATGGGGCTGCTGGGTGCTGGTGGTGCCAACCCCATATCTAGCAGGATGGGACCACACCTCAGTGTGAAGTCATGACCTGAGCAAGGCAGCTGTGGCTTCCCAGCATCATGGGTGGTTGCTGCCTCCAGCAGGAGTCCACCTACAACATCCCTCCCCTTGGCAGAGGTGATGCCATCCTGCTCAGCTTCTTCTCACAGCTGGGGATGCTACAGCTGCTGCTGGCTGTGTTCATCCAGCGCTGACCCCCTGGGTGTAATGCCCTCAGACAGGGGCAGCCCAGACCTGTGCAGATCCACCTCCTCAGGGCCAACCTTCCCTTCTGCCCAGGAGAGCTGTGCCACATGGCTGCAGACCAAATGCCTTCCCATGAACTGCTCTGTTGGCACTGAGAAGTACCTGTCCCATATGTGCATGCTCCTGCATTGCCACCTCCTCTCCTGCAGCACCTCATGCCAGGGCTACCACGTTTCTGAGCTGGGCGGTGGGAGGTGTGGGCCAGTGCGAGAGCACTCCCAGTGTGCATGGCCCTAAAACCAGCACAGGGCAACCACAGAGCTGCCTGATGTACTGTGCTGAGTGTGGGTCAAATCAATGTCATTGCCTCTGCCACCTGAGCAGCAGCGTGGCATGGCTGTTTCAGCCTACACAAGGGCTAGAACCACCTCTAGGATCTTTGGAGGCTCATGGGCTTGGCTAGAAAATCATCTGAGGTGTGAAAAGAACATGACAGGGAGAGGGGAGGTATTATGAAAATGCGATACAAAATAACTTAGAGCTCTTACCATCTGAATTTAGACCTAACCTCTGCATGCGTTTACCTCTCTGAAGGAAAGTCTGAAGTGTTGGAAAGGCAGATATCTCTGCAGCCCAAAGCAGCACTTTAACTGTTCTGCCACTATAGTGAAAATTTACAGTGGGCACCACATCCCTATGGAGAGGTGCTGCACTTCTTATTGAGCTGCTCCAGCCCAGTGCCCATTGGGGTGAGGAGCAGCGTGGTGAATCTGTACCAAAACAGCATCTTTCCTCCTTGACTGAAAGATCCATTCCTGCTGTGCTTCAGCCCTGCAGGGCTGACAGCAGCCCCTCCTGGGGGGCTCAGGAGCAGCCCCCCCTGCTGCTGCCTCCCCATTCTCAGCCCTGGGCTCCCAGCCCTGCTGCCTCATCCCACTCCACTGCGTGCCTCTGCTGTCCCAAAGCGATGGCGAAGGGGAACCCTGCTGTTGGTATAATCTGCCTTTCCTATTTATGAGTGTAAAAAATACTATAATTAATAAATTGGTCTATGTCTTTGGCTGCTGCCCCTTCCTTTTAGCCCCTGCCTGGTCCAGCAGCTTGCTTTGACTCGATGCCTCAAGCTGCAGGCTGCCTGAAGCAATTTGTTTTCTGGAGCTCTTTGGGCTACCCTTGAGCCCATTCAAGCTTCCTTCCAGAAAGGAGGAGGGAACTGATTATCAGTCGGATGACATTGCAGCCCCATCTTTCACTCGGAGTTGTCAGTGCACGGATCAATGCTGCACGGAGCAGTTCTGGGAATCAGCAAGATCAGGTTCTCATAATTGAGGGGGGGGTGACCTCTAAAGAGCAGAGATTTATAATACCCACATCAGGGAGTGGGAGCTGATGAATGCACTCTGCAGTCCCAGTTCAGCCGGGCCAAGGCTGCGGGGGTGCCAAGTGCCACCACTCCTTGTGCTGCTCCTGGAGCTGCCACCCCCATCCCACCCTGCATGGGAGTTTCCAGCACTCAGACACCAAAATGCCCACAGCTGCAGCCAGCAGTGCTGCCTTTCTCCAAGCTGGATCCTTGTGGCACATCCATGGGTGCAAGGAGTTGTGCCAGCACAGCCAGTGCAGTGCTCCTCCACAGCACTGTCCCTTCCCCCTATGAATTCCCAGCCCAGCTCTGCTCCACGCTCAGTGGGTAGGATGGGGAGGAAGGACGCAGCTCACACCATTGCTCTTCATGGGAAAGCCCCCAAGGGCAATTTCTGCTCGTGACAACACTGCCACCTGGATGCAAGTACACCTGATATCCTCACACTTCTTACTATTGTTTCCTCACCCTATTTAAGATTTATCCTGCTGGCTTATTCCTCAGGCTGCGATGGTGCTTTGGGACCAGCAGGAGTAAACCCTCAGCACTCCTTTCTTTCCAATTTTACCTTTTCCTAGCATGTCTGATCAGCAGGTTGCTCCTGTTGCCATGGCCTTGCTGTCCTTCTGCCTCCAGTAACAGCCCAGAGCCCAGCAAGATGTGCTGTAAATCTCTCACACAGAACACAATGCAAAGTTCCTTTCATAGTAAATAATTAACGTGCAACATTACAGCATGTCCCAGATGTACCCTTAAGTGTGTGCTGTCTGGGACAAAGGAATGAGCCCTAACAGGTTGCCAAGTGGAGCTGAACTCTCTCGAGACCACATCTATAGGATTTTCTGAATGGAGGTTGGTGCAGGAAATATTCTACCACTGGATTCCATAGGGCTGAATGGTGATAATGAAAAAAGGCAACAGCAAATCTCACCTGAATGGGGACTGTTAATGCAATGCAGATCCAGCACAGAGTACAGCAGGAACTGTTCCGCTGCTTTGGTGCAGGTCTTGTCCAGGAGACCAGGCAGGATGCTGGGCAGTGCATGTCACACCATTACACACCATGGGGGAGCACAACCCCAGGGGCACCAACACCAGGACATCCAACCCCCCGTAGTGTTAGATGGAGGTGTAACACCCCTGAAAGGGACACTGGTCTTGCTGAAACGCTCAAGAGATTTGCTCTGCTAAATTCCTCAGCCCTAATGCCAACTCTGCACATCTCCCCCTCCTCCTTGGTGCCACCCACCGCACTGCTGTGGGCATTGGGCACAATGAATATCGATGGCTGAGACACCCACAGGACAGCAGAGGGGGAGTGCCTGCAGTGTGCTGAATGCAAGGCGGGGGGAGCAGAGCTGCCCACAGCAGCTTCGGGCATTAATAACCACCCTTGTGCCCATCCTGGAACGATGGGCAGGTATGGGGTGGGAAAGCAAAGCAGCTACAAGGGAGGCAGCTGGGGGGCAGCTCGTTAGCTGGAACAGTTAATGGCACCTGAAGTGCCTCTCATGTTCTGGCTCAGCTCCGTGGCACCTGTTGCCATTTCTCTGAGTGAGCTCCATGTGAGTTTGGGGGGCGCTGCCACTGCTGCCCTTTTTGCCTTCATTCCATCAGGCAGACAAAGCCCCCAGGGGTCAGGCAGGCACATCCCAGCAGCTGACACAACCCCAGCCAAACTGATTCCTGCCTATCCAAAGATCCCGGCGTAGGATCCCAGTACAAATGAATTAAATGCGAGTTATTAAAGAGGGAACGACAAAAAAAAGCAAAACCAAAAAGACCAACCACATAAACAGCCCAGCAGGTACAGCAGTTTTGAAGCATCTGCATGAATGCACAACAGGAACACAGAAGTTAGGAAAATCATGAAGGAAATCAGTGCAGGATGCACAGGTGAGCAGTGCCTGTACTCACTACTGGTGCTGCAGGGGCTCGGGGTGCTCTCCCCAGCTCTGATCCTTGAGAGAGGTTTCCCTGGGTTTGTTGTGGTCACACCTCTGTGCTCAGAGGCAGCTCGCTGCGGGAGGACCCCAGGGCTCTAGCAGAGGGCAGGGCTTGGAGCTCGGCTCCAGCTGGCAGCTGTGGCCCTCAGCACTGCTCATCGCCACCTGTGCCACCCAGCAGCTCCTCCTCCCCTGGCTGGCTCTGCTCAGATGCACCAACCTGACAAGGGATTCCCATCAGCAGAGTTTGCAGGCAGTGCCAGTGGGGCAGAGCTTGGTGGTAGAAATGAATGGTCACACTCCAAAACAGCCAGGAGCCACCACGATCCAATCCATTTCCACCTCTTTGCTTTGATTCTGGCCAAAGGGAACAGCTATTCCAAAGAGAAACTGCATTCAAGGACTCCCTCCTTTCCCTCCTGAGCACAGACTGCTGGCCTAGCAGCTCCACGAGCTCCAGCACCATTTTCAGCCCAGACCAAGCAGCACAACTCCAGCACCTCCAGCACAGAGACACCAGCCCAAGGATTAATGCAGGTGACAGAAAATGCACACACAAAACACGTGTGCTAAAAATGGGCACTCGCTGTATTCCCAGCTGGCTTGAAGAGAACAATACATTCAGAAATGAAACATTCCACACAAGTGCTAATGGGTCGGCATCACAGCCCTCTGCAACTGTCACAGAAAGCTCATGGAAACCGAATTACTACAAACAAAGCCCCTGTTGTATAAGGAGCACTTTGCTGTCGCACTGGCTCTGGTAACGAGCCCATTAATGAGGCTAAGGTAGTTGCTATAGCAGATGGAGCACGTGTGAGGGCGGCTGGAAAAACCACATTTATCTTTCTGGCATAAAGGACAAAAGGTTGGACTTCCAGGAAGAATTCAGACATACCAAATAACATATAAGAATATATAGAATATATAGAATATATATATACACATATATAAAACCAACCACAGCTTGATGCAGCTCACCAGCACGAGCTGGAGGCAAGTGCCAGTCTGCCTGCCAACCACTGGGGAATGGCACTCATTGCAACCCTTCAGTTTATTCTTGCTCAGCTATTCACTCCCTGTATCCCTTCCCCCTTTACTTGTAGCTAATTCACTGCTAGGCTTGTTCTCTGGCAGCAGGCAGAAGGGAAATGGCTCAGCAGAGGATTCAATGGACAACTGTACCTGCACAGAAACACAAGGAAAATAAAAAGCCTCCAAACATACAAAGTTTCTACTTCTATTTACCTCTGTAAAGATGTAACAGCAGGGAAGAGCTCAGGGCATTTATATAACAGAATAAAAAAGTATGTACAACATCCCTGTCCACTTCTGTACATAGATACAACACACCTGTTCAGATTGAAGCATATTTCTTGGTAGCTGGGTACAGAACAACCAGCCAAGTTCTTTCTATTCATTTAAACACCTTTAGCAAACATCCCAGGTTTGGGGGAAATAAAACAGCTGGGGATCTCCATCTATGGCACCAAATAAGTTTCATCTGTTTGCAACAGAAAAAGACAATTTAGAGATACCTTCAGCACGACACAGTGCACACTGGAGTGCTTCAACAGGGAGCTGTTACACCGTGTCTGACAGCCATCTCAGCTGTAAGAGAATATTCTATTGGCAAACCAACAGTTGTGATGTCACCGAGTGCTGGAAGTGGAAATAAAACACATGACACATTGTAGAGAAAGTCCAAACATCTGCAACCACTTATGCTCATAGACAGAGCTGTGCTACAGAGTGGATGTGGTTAATTACCATGTGATACACTAGCCTTCAGCACACAGGAGACGGTGAGGAAGGATAAGACTTGCAGTCTGATCTGTGCCATTATCCAAGTGTAACAGACATCCTAGCTGAGTTTCAAGGGATCCTTCCTGCATTATTCCAGAGCCATAGAAACTAAATAGCTCACTGCAGAAGGGACAAATAGTTACAGTGAGCAGGAAGAATGCAGAATAAGCAGCTCCCCCAGAACAGCCTCTCTCTGAGAGTGTAAGCTGAAATAAGTCCCTTAGCAAAGAAATGGATTTGTTTGGTCGTTCCAAACAGTGAAGTTGGTTAGCAGCTATTTCTTAATCACTGCCTTTTTATTGTTGCTGTTCTGCTCAGATTTCTGAGCCTTAAGGTTTTGTCTCTGAAAAACAAAAAGGGAATGACTCAAAAAGTGTTTCAAGGACCGTTTCTGAAGTGATGCAATACACAGAGGACGTCTGTCACGCTGCTACGGAAAGCTGAAGAGCAGCTGACATAAGCAAGCACTGCCACCTTGTGCTTTTCCTCTGGAAACACCTCTTTTCTGTCCACGTTGTAGGTAAACTCCAATTGCACGTGTTCTAAAAGCAAGGACACTTGCTTTTAAACTTGCTTTTAGACACAACAGTCCAAAATGACATGGAAAAGCAGTCTGTGGGAGGAGGAGGGCAGGGAAGCTACCGGCGCCGGAACGCCCGCGATATCCTCCAGGCGTTGGGCTCCTCGTAGCGGTTGTACAGAGGTTCAAGCCTCTGCTGCTTCTTCTGTTTGCTCAGTTTGGTTGGATCTGAAACCTTGAAGAACGCCGGTGCAAATTCCACCAGCCAGCGGGGATCAATGGTGGTCACTTCGCGCATGTATTCCTTGGTGGTCAGCACCAGTTCGTGATACACCACCCTGTGAGAAGAGACAGCAACGTGGGATATTGAGACCTTCAAACAAGAAGAGGCACATCAAGGGCTGCACTTTATCTCTGATTCTTCCTTCGTTCAGCATAACACTCCAAAAGAACCCTCCAGAAGAACCGTCTTCTTTTTCCTCTCCTACCTCCTCAGCGCAGAACTGCTCCATTCAGCTCAGAACAATTCATTCTCTCTCTCAACATTCAATCTCAGTTCCACAAAACAGAAACACAGGACTACCTCTACTTCAGTCCCAGCTTTGGTTCTAAACAAAAGCCTCATGTCTGCAGAGGCACAAGTTCTAGCAGCAGAAAGAGCCAAAAGCAGACTTGAAACTTCTCTTACTTCACTCACTGCTGAAAGGCAGAAGCCCACACTTGGATCTGTGTTCTACAAATAGAGCACACTACAGGCTTTAAGGTTATGGAGTCTGACTTGAAACAGGAAATTACATGATATCCCTTTCCTTACATCAATTAGACAACAAAAAAAAAATCAAACCTTGACACCTTACCATTCTGGCTGCCTGTTGAAGAGAGCACTGGATGGGTGAATGTAGACTACTTGTTGATCAATGAGCGTTCGATAACCCTCCTGGGGATCCTTCTTGGCTGCATTTCGGAAGAAGCCACTGCAAATGGCCTTCTGGACTCGAACAGTTGCCTTGCCACAGGACACCACATCCAGCTTGTGCCTGCCAGAAAACAGTTAGGGAGAAAATAAATTGGAGTTCTCCATATCCAAGTGGAGCCAGCACCATTTTCAGCCCAGACCAAGCAGCACAACTCCAGCCCCTCCAGCACAGAGACACCAGCCCAATTCATCAGATCAACAGATTTTTTTCAGTTATTACAGTATAAAAACACTGCAAAGTCAGTACCTGCTCCTCTGGAGATGCTCACCTGTCCATAATGCCCAACATCTGCTTGCGGATGTCCTGTGCCCTGCGTAAGGAGCGGGCTTGGATAAAGTTCTCATAGCACCAAGGATTGGAAAACTTATTGTTCTTCCAGGAATTGTACACGGCCAGCAGAGTGAGGTGGTCACCTTCTGTCTGATGGAACTTGGCTTTCTTCTGATCAGCAAGTGCTTGTTTGTCCTAACACATAAAGCATGCATCCATCACTTACATCTTACCAGAGGTAATGAAGCAGTGGCTTTGACCCAGCTGCCCTTCCAACCCCTCCCCACTTGTCCAATCTGCTCATGAGTCATTAACTTGACACTGTATTACATAGTCTGTTAACTTCAAATCTTGGTCTAAGTTCCAGCAGGCCATCATAACAAAGAGCCAATGGTTTCGAGAGGAGTCTGCTGAGAAGGAATCCTAGCACAGCACAGCCTGCTGCTTTCTGACTTAAAAGCAATCATCAGTGGTTTGTCCTGAAGAAATACATTCCATATATGTGAAAGTGACAAAGCCATTCTGATCTGCAGAGCTAAAGCTGACCTGGTTTAGGATTATATGTGTTTACTGGGAAAAGAAAAAGACTTGTAACTTCCACCTTCCCACCTGCAAAGAAGCTACTGCATCCCCCCAGCTACAGAGCGTCCAAAACAGGTATCAGATATGGAATGCATGAACCAACAGGTTTATTTTGGCAGATATGCTCACTCCCTAAGCCTAAAGGAGCCAACACAAAACACACTCATATTGTAACAGTGCTTCTTCTCAACAGTATTCCTTACCTTGGGCCTGTAGAACACATTCTGAACAGACAGCATGGAGACTATTGTCAACATTTCCTCGCTGCATCCCAGATGTACAGACATGATCAACATCTTACACAGCATGGGCTCCAAGGGGAATTCTGCCATCTGCAAAAGAATTGTTTCAGAGTACCCTGAAAGGCCTCAAAAAATCTAGAGTTCCCTCAGTGGAATAGAGAAAAGCTCTTTCTTCTATGCTTTCTCATCAAAACTGTGCGTATTACCCAGAATAATTACATTCAACATCCAATTATTTGTCTATATACACACAAGGATATCTCAGCACTTATAGGAGGTTATTTCACCTATTCATAAAAGTAACCTTGTGAATAAGCAGAAATAACAGCTGCTCCTTGAAAAGCAGGAAATACAGAACAACTGCTCCATGCCACCCTCTAAACACTGGCAACCCAGACAGCACCAAGAAGTGTTCTTATTTAGCCTACCCTGCGCCCAAGTCGAGTGAGTAGTCCCTCATCATCCAGAGCTCCCAGAGTGTACAGCTGCTCCATGGCAGTGATGAGAGTTTCCATTGGGGGAGCATCCATAAAGTCAAAGGACAGCAAATCATTGATGCCCATAGCCTGAGCAGAGGGAGTGGAGAAGAGGCAAGTTACAACACGGAGGAGAAGGAAGGCACCAAACTCCAGCCAGAGATATATAAGCATCAAAACAAGACACTAACTTCACCTGACTGAACCCCCATGGAAAGGGTTGAGGCAGAATCTAATTCAAGTTTATGATCAAGCTGCCTTGCTAACAGTCAGAGAAATACCCACCTTCAGGGAAAGTACTGTACTGGCTAAATTTGTTCTCTGGATTTCAGGCACGTTGGTTGTTAGCATTTCATCTCGATAAGCACGCTCTGTGTACAGCCTATAGCATTTCCCAGGTCCTGTTCTCCCAGCTCTTCCTGCTCGCTGCTTTGCTTGAGCCTAAAGGTAAAAAGGCATGTCAGTGAACAGCTGTAAACAGGCACCATTAAAAAACATGAGATGAAGTAATTATTCACCATTTTATTTGTTGTAATAGATAAAAGATTTCCAATACATCCCAGGAAAGTTACGTTTTCCTTAGCATGGCCACAAAGAATCTCAAGGAGTTTTCAAAACTGCAGGTTTATCATTGTCTTACTTTGCTTCTGTGTGCTTGGATTCCATTTAAATGCATATTAACAGCAGGAAATAAAAGCACTGAGTACAGAATGCCTACCTGTGAGATTGGGGTAACAACCAGCTGGTCAATCCCAGTCTTGGAGTTGTAGACCTTCTGCTTCACAAAGCCAGGATCGACTACATAATATATTCCATCAATAGTAAGTGATGTCTCAGCAATGTTAGTGGCAATAACAACCTACAAACAAAGGCTTGCTTCAGTAACCACTTTGTATAGGCACACATGCAACCAATAACATTTTCCATGCTATATAAAACCACCTTTTCTCCAAAACTACTTCACTTTGTCTGAAGCAGTAACTAAAAAAATCAGAAATGCTAGAGAAAAAGTATGTAATACATCCCACTACCCAACAACCCAGCACTGTATACCCAACTATTAAAATACACCAGCAGAAAATGAAGTCACACTTGGCTGAAATTACCTTTCTGCTTCCTGGTGGGGCTGGGTCGAAGATCCTGGTCTGCATTTCACTGGGTAAGGCTGAATATACTGGGAGGATAATCAGCTCTGGAACATCAGGTCCTAGAGATTTCATCCTTTCATAAAGGATCTCACAGGCTGTGTCAATCTCCTCCTGGCCAGTTAGAAACACCAAAATATCGCCTACAAAGGAAGTAGAACATGCATAGAATCAACTCTGCTTAGCACAGCTCCCATGTTACCACATTGCCATATGACACCTTTCCACCTGAAGCAGAGCCCCACTTTTGCTAGCCCCCCTCACCCAGAAGCAACACTTTGTCTTTCACCCAACATCTTCAGCGTTTTATTTACTGCATTTGCAAACAACAGACAGAAGTGCCAAGGTGTTCTGCTCCTGTTACCACCACATTCCATGAGTCAGAAAGATCCTGCTCATAGGTTACAGTCCCTCAGTCACCTTTCACCCAGATTCACCCTCCATGAATCGTGACTCCCCACTCACCTGGTGGCTCAGTTAAGTGGATCTGCATTACTGTAATCAGACTAGCATCCAAATAATCTGTCTCTGGCTCTTTTGTGTAAAGAATTTCAACCGGGTATGTCCTGCCAGGAATTGTGAAGATTGGAGCCTCATAGAAATACTGAGAGAACTTCACAGCATCCAGTGTTGCTGACGTCACTATCAACTTCATATCCTGCCGTTTCTGCACTGTCTGTGGCAGGAAAGAAACATCTCAGGTCATTTATTGTCTTTGTGGTGACTCATATACGGCAATTGACTTCAAAGGAATATTTCATATGTAAGAAAGAAACCGGCTGTCTCAGGCACTTTGACAAATAATTCTCATTCCAGCATTGAGAATTTCAAATTATCAGCCACTAAGGTCACATTTCAAACCTTCCTTGGCAGCACCCGTCACAGAAAGCTTTGGTCAGAGAAGGAAGAGCAACGCAACAGCATTCCTCTGCTCATCCATCACTGAGAGCACCATGGAGAGCTAAAGCTCATTGCTTCTGTTGAATTTTGCTTGCTTTATCTTCACACAGAGAAAAACGTGGACTACAATTATTAGGAACATTGCTTTGCTTCCTAAGAAACTCAGTACTGGAATGAGCTCGACTTGTCTGGCCTTGCCTTTCCCAGTGGGCTCCTACCTGTATACAGCACACAGAGGACATCAAAGCAATAAAGATCAGATATGACATTACCTTCTTCAGGAGTCCAAAGAGCACATCTGTGTGAATTGTCCTCTCATGGGCTTCATCCAGCATAATAATGGCATACTGGGTCAGATCGGGGTCTATCAAGCACTCTCTCAGTAACATACCATCTGTCATGTACTTGATGACAGTTTCAGGGCTAGTGCAGTCTTCAAATCGAATGGTGTAGCCAACCTAGAAGGAAGAGTTGAATAGAAAACACACCATTTTTACATTAAAACCGAATCTGCACCCAAAAGAAATAATTACCACCATTAATTTCTAGTTTGATTATTCTGCCAGCCAATTTTACAGCTTAAAAGGGAACACACACATGTACACGAGCAAAAAGAAAGCCAGTTCCACTATTGATTTCTCCTGCTTTTCTTCATAATTATTGTGGCACATCATTCAACTCTGAAATTCACCTCTTGTCCCAAACAGCAACCAAATTCTTCTGACACTCTCTTCGCAACAGACATTGCAGCCACTCTGCGAGGCTGAGTGCACCCAATCTTTCCTCTTGATGTATACCCTGCCTCAGCCAGGTACTGGGTAATCTGTGTTGTCTTCCCAGATCCTGTCTCTCCAATAACAATCAGAATCTGGTTGTCGTGCACAGCCTAGAAAAGATCATAAAAAATACATATATGAACAGTTTCAAAAATGAGAACAACCAAGAATAAACATAGCATGGCTAGGACTAGACTGAGCACCTACTTCTCTTGCTCCAGTTGACCCAGACCAAAAGTGATATACTCTTACTGAAGGAGTCTGCAAACTTCTCAGCCACATAGCTGACAAATCTCTTTGCCCGTGCGATTCTAGTTTCAATTTTGATTTACTAATACATATATTTGTAAATAAAAATAATTACTCTGAGCTACAGCTCTGCACTTATCAAATGGTTATTCACCTACTAACAAGCTAAAACAACGTTTACATTAAATTACTGCTTGTTCAAACATCATTTCAAGAGTCTTACTTGTATCAGCTGCTCCTTCAGTCTGAAGATTGGGAGACTCTCTCTCTGCTCAATGATAGAAAGCTGTGTCTTCTTACCATAAGAGGCTTTGTTGCCACCAAATGCATGTTTCTTCCACTCTGGGATATCATTGGGCATCATCCCAATACCTCTCATATTTGCAGCTATTTGTCTTCCATCCACTAGAAAAGAAACAATTTCATTATCACATTTACGTTCACGCTGCACAGATCCCAATAATCCCCCTCCTATCACCCCATCATCCACCCCTTCTATACTTCCCTTGTGTGTTTATGTATTTTGGAGCTTCCTATATGTATAACCCTTCTCTTACATTAATTTCCAGGCTAAAAAAAATAAAATTGTTCCACCATCCATCTTGCTGTTCAGTAATGCATCCTCAGCTGCCACAAAAAATGCACAGCTCACACGTAGGTGTGTTCAGGCATACCATCAGGGAGAGGATCCACCCAGTGCGTGTTCAGTCCCATAGGGATGGAATCCATCTCTGCTTCTCTCTGGGCTTGTTTAAGTTCTCTTCTTTCTTTAGCTAAAGCACTCTGCATCATTGCAGCCTGGGACAATGAACCATCTGGATTCTGAAAAGCAAGAAAAAACATGAAGATTTCAAGTGCTCCCAATTAAATCAATTAAATAAAGCGTACTGTCTTTAATCCTAGGAATCTCTTCTTACCTTTACTATTTTTATAGGACTCATATCCATGCTCTGTTTAGTATGACCTCGAAGGAATGGTGGCTCCTCTTCAACTAACTCAATCTCGAGATCCTCATCTAAAATCAAGAAGTGATAACGTTTAAGAAAACTGTAATATATTTCACATTCATTTTGCATCAAAACATGTCCAGAAACATGAGGAATTAAGAACCATAAGACTACTTAGAAATACTACCTTCTTCATCATCAACTTTAGGAAGAATCCCAGTCTCCTCATCAAAGTCAGGAAACTCTTCCTTGGAAAGCACATTAGCTGCAATCATCTGGTAAGAGAATGAATAAAACATGAATTTGTCCCCATGATTGAACACAGCTTACACCCATGAGGTCTCAGTTCTAATGATACTGTCAGACTCGTAAGCCAGGAACAAAGGAATGTTCTGATTTCAAAACAAAGGGCCATTCCTTTGCTGAGGACGTTCCCACACTCTGGCACACACCTCCCCATGTCATCCAGCCTCAGAACAGTCCTTCTGTTATTCTGCATAACACCAGCATGAGACAGCTGGCCGAAAAGTCCCACGAGAAAGCAGCAATTTAGAGTCAAGGCATAAATTAAACGAGGCACTGTGTGTTAGACCACAAAACCTTAGCAGTTTTACTGAGTGACACCCTATTCCCCTCAAGACAAAGCACACCTGCTTTATTTCCCATTTCTCTGGGTCTGAAATTCGGGTGAGGCGTTTCCTCTCCAGGGTATCATCCTCCACCTCCGGGGCATTCACCAAGGACAGGTGACTGGGCCTGTCTGGGTTTCTCATAGACGTTTCTTCATTGGTTTCTCCAACCAAGTTTCTCCTCCGGTTTGGATTCAAGTCTTCCCCAGTGTCTTGATCAACATCCTACATCAGATAGATTAATTAGTCAGCTCTATCTACACTGCATCTAGACAAGCATAGCAACAGCTTGAGGATTCATCAGTCACTCAGATCAGAAACACACATAAAAGAATCTAAAGAAGATGAATATGAGATAACAGATAACTTAAAAAACGAGTTACAGTTGTATCTCTGACTGAAGGGTTACGTGTTAGAGTTCAGTAGCAAGGTAACAAAAAGAAATGTAATCTTTAAACATCTTAGCATCCCATAACTTCTACACTAAGCACCACAGAATGGATTCCACATCCTGTGGGATGTGACAGTTACATACCTTCATGCTCAGGCTAGTTTTGGATCCAGTAAAGGATAACACTTTGACCTTTACTCTTTGTCCTTTGCTCACAACATCAGCAACGTTGGCAACACGTCCTTCTCTTCGGAGCTCTGAGATGTGGACCAAGCCCTCCCAGCGCTTCCTGTGGGTGAAACAGAGGTATGTGAGATGTTAAACATTACTCAGATGGTCCTTCAGATCATTCAGAGTCTGGATTAAAATATTTTGTTCTGAACTGTCTGTGTGTGTTCATAACTGTTCCTTCTAAAAATAGGTAAAGTTCTCTGCTCTCTTCTCTGAAACAGAACTTCATTTTGGCAACAAAACCTCTTTAAGACACCAGCAGAAAAAAGCAGAGATAGAACAGTACCAGATTTGTTGTAAATATCATAACATACCTCAGTCCTTCCAGCTGCACAAAGCACCCAAACTGCATTATACTGGTGACTTTCCCGTTGTAAATGTCTCCAATGGAAGGCTCCTCAGGCGGCGGTCGGTCTACATGCTTGTCCCTCCATCTCTCATTGCTCTTCTCGACATACTTGTCTCGATCCCTACGGTCCCTACTTGGACTCCTGCTCCTGCTCCTTGAGTAGTATCTGGATTTACCCCTGTTCCTATCCCGAGTCCTGGAACGAGACCTGGAGCGAGATCTGTGCCTTCGTTTCCTGTCCCTGCTTCGGCTTCGGCTCCTCCTCTTTTTCTTTGCCCTTAACAAACAAAACAAAATATATTCACACTGAAATTGCACAGAGCAAGCAGGCAATATTAACTGCCAATATGCATTCGTTAAAGATGAATTAAAAACACACCGGTGGTCACTGCTCCTTTGTTTGCTTTGCCTGTCTGCACTAGGCATCAGAGCTTCAAGTTCTTTAAGCGCATCTGCTGCCACTTTCACATCATCTTCATCCAGCATGTTCTGCAAGAACAGAAAATCATTCTATAAGATAGCTGAGAAAAAAATCCATCACAGAGAATTCACCTACAGGAAAAATAATCCCATGCATTTCTATTCAGAAGGAATACAAGTTAAAAGAATGCAAGTTAAAAAAAAAAGATCAGGCAGAATACATAAGAATAAATAAAAAGTGTAACAAAGCTATTTTATTTTGCCACAGTAGTGTGCCAATTCTGCTTCTACATAAAAGACAGCTTCATCCCAACACCTCAAATCACTATTGAGTTACAAAATATAAGGTCGTAGAAGCAACTGTTTGTAACAGCTATTCCTGATGACTACCTCCAATAATACCAGCCTTCAGGCTCCTTTATGGTTTATTCCTCAGTCTGCTCTTATTCATGCTTTGGCTGGAGGTACAAAAGCTAACATGAAGAAAAACTTGAAATAAACTGAGGCATCAAAAAAGCCACAAACTACATTTTCACACACCTAGGAAAGAAAACTGAAATTATAACCTTACCCTAACACTGGGATTGTCTGGCCTGCAAAGGGCTGGAAATAATTCCTTCAACCTTTCCTTCTCCGATTTGGGTTTGGCAACGGCCTCTGAGTTGGAGAGTAATAAAACAAACAAACAAGTAAGAACATTCTGAAGAGTCAAAATGATTTCTCCACAGCCTTTCTGAAATCGAATATAAAGTTAAACTTTCAGCTGATTACAAAGGTTAATATAGATCTTATAGATTTTAGAATACTAAATATATTGCTCTCACCAAATACGGACAAAAACTACAAAGGACTTGAGAGCATAGCTTTATTTTTGTTTCTTTCTTACTGAACTGATGAAAGGGAAAAGACTTCACTCACCTTTACTCGTAGATGGTTTGGATGGAGGCCGCATTGTCTGTATGAGACGCAGCAAGTTACTAATGAGGGAATCCTAAAAACAAAATAAAAGGCTTAGATCTAAGAAGTGATAGCATCGCTTTTGTTCATTATTACAAAGCAATTATAGGGGTAAACAACGGGGCAAAGAAAATTGAAAAGATGAATATTGCAGAGCTCTGCAGTTGAAGAAAACCAGCAGCCAAACCCCACACCTCTCGATGATAAACCGGGACAAAGGAACACACAAAAAGCATTCAGATCTCACTTACAGTGAACTCCGCCCCATTCTTTAGAAGAACAGCTTTAAACGTGTCAAACGTCGTGTTTTTCTCGGCGAGACTGATCACAAATTCGGCTGCAAAGAAAGAGCACAAAGTAAATCAAATAGCGCGAGGGCAGTGCCTAGCTAGATCCATCTATCTACCGGGCAGCGGCTCCCCTTTCTAGGAGCTCGCATCAAAGCGTTTCGTCACAATGTTTCTTCGGAAGACTTTTTTTATTTTTCTGAATTCCAAAAGCCCTTCGCTGAAGGCATCGGGGCCGTCGGGCCCAGCTACAACCGCCCTCCCCACAGCTGCCGCCCCGCCTCGCTCACCCAGATCCTTGTCGTTGATGCCCAGATGGTTGTCGAGCTCGGTGCAGACCTTGGAGACCAGCGACAAGTACTCGAGCTTGGCGAGCTCCTCTAAAGCCGCCAGGTCCGCCATGGCTTCCCCCGCACTCCCGGGACCACTTCCGCATCCGGGAGGCACCGGAAGTCGGGCTGATCGTAGAGAGAGAATGTGGGTGTGCTAGAACCGCTCGCTCCGGAGCCAATCAGCGCAGGCGGTGGGCTCTCGGGGAGCAGGAAGTGCCCGTTGCTAGGCGACGCCTACCGCCGCCATGTCGGCCTTCCACTGGGAGGCGAGGCGCAGACAGGCGGCGCTGGAGAGGCGCAGGGCCGCGTTCCAACGGGTGTGTGTAGGGCCGGGGCGGGGCCGAGGGCGCGGCTCTGGGGCGGCCCTCATTGCCGCGTCCGTGCTTTGCAGGCCATGGGCAGCTGCAGTATGGATACCAGGCAGGGTACCGATAGCAGCGCGACGCAGGCCTTGCCGCCCGGTGAGCAGAAAGCGGCCCCGCGGTCCCGGGGCGCAAGGAGGGGCTGAGAGCCGGCCCCAGCCCGGCTCAGGGCTGCCTCGTTTCTGTCACAGAGCCTCAGCCCTCCCGCTGCTGCTGCCCGTGTCATCATGCCTCGAACCCAAGTGCCAAGCTGCCCAACCGCTTCTCGGTAAGGAGCTCCTCAAGGACCTGGAATGCACGTGAGAGCCACGCAGGACACGTTTAGATTTACGGTTTTATTTTGTGCTTAGATCGTTGAGGAGGAGGTTGGTAACTTCTTCCTGTAGGCTTAGTGTGAATAATGCAAAATGACTCCTTGAGTTTTCACACATAGAGGAAACAAAGCAGAACATCATGCAGTGCTGTGGTACAGAAGAGACAAAGTAATTTCCCTTTGCATCTTTAGGCTGTACAGTACTTGCAACAATGGTGAGGAACAGGGACTCCCAGACCACCACCACAAAGCAGAGCGAACCCAGCACCACCTGTGTACAGCACAAGGGTCCATTTTACCAATGTCAGCAGCAAAAGCTAACACCTAAATAAAACAGCATTGCGCCTCAAAAGGAACAGTCTCTCTTAAGCAGTGAGTGCTCTCCCAAATCTTTATTCACTCTGGTTGTGTCATGCCCTGTCCTCTCCCTGGGGCTGCCAGGCTCCAGGATTGCTGGCTGAGAGCTGCCCCAGGAAGGAAGCTGGCTTCACCATCTCTGCATGATCCCAGCAGATGACACAGTGAGGGGCAATGCTCCCCACTCACAGCCCTGTGTGAGTTGCTGGTTCAGGAAGCGTGTGTTGAAGAAAGGATCAGAGGTTTTCTTCAGTTGTTCTGGTGCTTTGGTACTCCCCTTAAGTGGGACAGATGTAAAAAAAAGCTCAGCTCTTGAGTAAAAATTTCTGCTATTTTACCATCTAGAATGCATCAGGCAGCATCTAAACCAGAACTCAAAGCATCTATTTAATACATCCATCATATAGGCAGTGCCACTGCGGTCAGACAGAAGGCTGACAGGGCTGGTCCTCCTGTAAAGTTTTTTTTCTCTCTCTTTTAAAAGACTAAGAGAAATAGAGAATTGTTGGGAGTCCTTGGGGCCTTTAGGGCACCCTGGAACACGCTGAGGAGCTTAGGGAGGCTTCTGGTGTGCTCTAGGGTTCAGTGGGGTGCCCTTGAAGTCCTTTAGGATACCCTGGAGCACACTGAGGAACTCTAGGAGGCCTCTAGTGTATCAGAGCACGTTGGGTAGCCCTTGGAGGCCTCGAGGCCCCCCCCACCACCTTGACCGGCCCCGTTCCCTCAGACCGCAGTACCTCATTTCTGTCAGCGGGCGGCAGTAGCGGGCAGCGGGAGAAACAGCCAATGGGAAGCAGTCTTGCTCAGCAAGCGGGCCGCCGCGGAGCTCGCCGGGAGTTGTGTCCCGCCCGGCAGCTGAAAAGGCAGCGAAGAACTACAAGTCCCAGAATGCTGCGAGGAAGCGTGGACCAATGGGGAGAGGGCGTCTTGACGTAGCACGCAGGCGCGGTAGGGCGGGCGGCCGCGGATTCATGTGGAGGTCAGGGGCGCTGCGGAAGGAGAGCGGGGTGGGAGGGGGCGGAGGGTCTCAGGCTGCTGGGGGCTGCGCTGGGGTCTGCGGGTAGGAGCGGGACCTCCGCTCACCAGGCCTCTGTCCTGGGAGTCAGCGGCCTCGGAGAGCGTGGATGGGAGGAGGGCGGCGGGGAGAACGGGGACGTGAGAAGCACTTAAAGTGGGTTCGAGGTGTGGGGTTCCTCGAGGGGAGTAGGGGTACGGGCGGGATGGGGGGAGCTGGGGCAGGGGAGAGATGCTGGAGCATGGAGAGCTGCGGGGCCTTGGGCTCAGAGCCCAGAGAGAAGCAGCGTGGTGGTGGTGGGGGGGGGAGGGGAGAGAGCGAGGGGGAAGGAGGCCTGAGTGGCTGCTGAGAGGGAGAGAAAGAGCTGTTGTGATGAACGCCCCCGCTGCAGGGCGGGTTTTTTGGAGGAGGGTTAATTCTCAGGTCTGTAGGTACACACGTGCAGGGCTGCCTGGCTTTCTTGTTTCGTACAGTTTTACCGAAGTTGTGGATTTTTGCAGGAGGTACTTCTTAAAGGGGCTAGAACTGCACGTGTGAAATGGCCGCGAAAGTGTTTGAAAGCATTGGGAAGTTCGGCCTGGGGCTGGCTGTTGCAGGTGGAGTTGTCAATTCTGCTCTATACAATGGTGAGTGGGGCAGGCTGAGCGCTTCCAGTCCTCTTTATATCCTTTCTGCCAGGGTCTTGGTTGCTCTGTACTTCTATTGCTAATGGCATCTGGGGAAAACAGTCGTGAAGCCTTTCAGGGCTGTTTGGTACCTTGTGCATTGCGTAAGTAGGAGGACTGCAGACTTCTCTCAAGAAAACTGTCTCTTGTGAGCAAGCTGAGGGGTCAAGGGTTATACATGAGTGTTCTCTTTTGATTTGTTGCTCCTAGGAATATAATTGTTTTCACCAGTTCCGCAGAGCAAAAGGCCTTAACTAACTTCCATAGACTTTTTCTATGGAGGTTTTGGTGCTGTGCAGGTATAACTTCAGTACTAAAACGATGTTCTTTTCTTTTCCAGTTGATGCAGGACACAGAGCTGTTATCTTTGATCGATTCCGTGGGGTCCAGGACACAGTGGTAGGAGAAGGCACTCACTTCCTCATCCCCTGGGTACAGAAACCAATCATTTTTGACTGCCGTTCTCGCCCACGTAACATACCTGTCATCACTGGCAGCAAAGGTGAGTTTTTGGACTGGGCAGCTCTGCAAGATCTGGGCGCTCTGATGTGCTGTGTGTGTCTCACTCTTTAGCTGCTTTGCAGCTGGGTGAACAGAGGCATGAGAAAAAGTTTTGACTGTGGGGAAGCCTTTATGGTCATTAACCTGCTGGAAGGACTTATAGGCATGAGGGTTTTCTTTTCTGAACATGGAGATTCTACGTGTGTAGAGTTTAGCAGTCAGGAATAGTTTGATACTTGTCCCTTAAATAAAAAGTGTTCACAGTAAGGTAAATCCCTGCATTACAAACAAACTGAAGCTTAAATTTAATCTGTAAGGAGGATTTGGATCCCTAGGTGAAAAGCAGGCCTTGGTGAAAGAAATACTAAAAACCTTTCCTTTCTTAGAAGTCTGAATGTTTATTTTGTCTTATTTTGCTTTCATCTGGAGAGGACAACTTCGGGGTATCTCCTGCCCATGAGGTCTGCTGCTAAATCTGTGCCTGTTCCTGCAGATCTGCAGAATGTGAACATCACGCTGCGCATCCTGTTCAGGCCCGTGACTGCGCAGTTACCCCGCATCTTCACAAGTATTGGAGAGGACTATGATGAGCGTGTCCTGCCCTCCATCACTACTGAAATCCTCAAGTCTGTTGTGGTAAGAACAGGGTGAATGCTGCTGGGCTCCACCCATCACCTTTTGTTTTAGCATTGATGGGACCTGCTGATGAGGCTTCTCTTTCTACCCCTTGGCTCTCAGGGGCAATCCAGAAGAGTTAAAACTGTAGCTGTGCTAATTGCTTCTCTGTCATTCTAACTACTTGGCTTTACTTTCATCAAGTTGGGTGACAAGCAGGGCATCTGAGAGCTTTCCTCTCACTGTTCTCCATCCCAACCTCAGGCTCGCTTTGATGCTGGAGAATTGATCACTCAAAGAGAATTGGTCTCCAGGCAAGTGAGTGAAGACCTCACAGAGAGAGCAGCAACATTTGGCCTCATTCTGGATGATGTATCCTTGGTAAGAGTTCTCTGTCAGTTTTTCTCTCTGTGCAAATAAGAGCAGTGGGGAAGAAAACTGGTAGAGGATCAGAGAAGGGTTGTGAAAGCTTGTATATGTGGACCATGTTTGTCTGCAGTTGCACATGATGCAGTGGTTGCAGTTCAAGTCAAAGCAGTTGGTTGTGTCACTGGCCTCCTATGTCCTTGAGCATGTTCTTGCAGGTATTACTGCACTAGCTTATCAACAGACTCCATTATTAAAGGGCTTGTGTAGTTAAAATCAGAAGCAAATGATTTTGTGGGTGATGGATCAGTCTGCAGATCGCTATAGAGAAGCCTGCTGTTCCACAAGTACCCTGAGACACAGCATCTTTTTTTCCTACCAAGTATACAGCTTTCTCCTTGTTGTGGTGTCTTCTAAGGCTATTCAGGGAGTGAGCACTCCCCTCCTTCCTCCCTAGAAGCTTTGTAAGTTAAATCTTTGGCAGGCTGACCTATACATGCATCTCTCTTTTCTGGGATTTCCTTCCAAAATCCTGCCTAGAGGAAAGGGAAACAAGCATTTTCATCTGGCTTTGAACACACAGGAAGCGTTTTCAGGAATGTGGCTTTGTGATTTTTGACTCTTTTTTTTCTGGATACACTACTTAGGGAAACTCACACTTCCCCTGTAACATCCCAATAGTCTGTATATGTACAGAACAGCTCAGGGAGGGCACAACAGTGCATAGCTGAGCATGAAGAGAACAGGGTTGCTTGGCAGACTGCAGGCTCCTGATCCCTAAGCAAGAAATAGTAGGAGAGCATGCTGTGTCTCTCCAGATATGTGTTAACCCATCTGCTGGATTGAAATTGTGTTTATGGTGTCTTCCTTGAGACTTCTTTAAAAGGAGGGAAAGCTTGCTAGGCTCAGTTTCTGTTACACTGCATTTTTTCTTTAGCAATACTAGCTTTCCATCTTCTGATAAAGGCAGGATGCCTCCTGTCATAGAGGTGTGCTGTTGATAGCAGTGTCACTGTAAATGCTGTTGTGGACTGTGATTTCTGCCCTGCAGACCCATCTGACCTTTGGCAAGGAATTCACCGAAGCAGTTGAAATGAAGCAAGTGGCCCAGCAAGAAGCAGAGCGAGCCAGGTTCATTGTGGAAAAGGTACTTTATCCTTCTGAGAAACTTTGGCTTGGAAACGGTTCCTGGTATCTCTGTCATTTCATCTCCTGGGGAATGCTTCGTTCACCTGGTGTCACTCAGAACCATAATGCTAATATAGTTCACAGTTCTCACATCTTCTTAGCTATCCACCAAGAGTGCCCTTAGGTGAGCTGCTGTTTCAAGAGGTTAAGATAAGGCAATTTCAAGTTGATTTTTAAACCTCTCCTCCGCAGTAGGAAAAAAAATAATGTATGTATGTATATATAGCTTTAAAATACAACCACCTTCTGTTTTAGCTCTCTTAAGTCTTCTGGAGGAAAGAACAGTAGGGTGGTGAAGGGGAAACTTATACTTTAAACTTGACAGTGGTATCTTCCTTCTGTTTTCTGCTCACTTTTCTTCTCATCTGTTCCCTTGCAGGCTGAGCAGCAGAAGAAAGCAGCTGTCATCTCAGCTGAGGGAGACTCCAAAGCAGCTGAGCTGATTGCCAACTCACTAGCCACTGCAGGTGATGGCTTAATTGAGCTACGCAAGCTGGAGGCAGCTGAAGATATTGCTTACCAGCTCTCGAGGTCTCGCAACATCACCTACTTGCCCTCTGGACAGTCTGTACTCCTCCAGTTGCCACAGTGAACCTGGCTCTGCAGCCACAGCTACCCCGATCACCTTTACCTGCCAGATCAGCTCTTTGCAGAAAAATCCTTGCATTTTCCTGATTGGGTAAAGCAGAGAAAATGAAAATTCAACTGATACAGGATTCTTAAATAAAACTGAACACGCTTCAGAACAGACCTGTGTGCCTCCCATGTATTGTCAGAGTAGTGGCTTCACCAGCCATTAATTAAGCGTGGTTTGAGAATGCCAACTGTTCAGGAGTAAAAGAGTTTCCTTCTGTTTGTTTCTGGGCACAAATAAGTGGCCCAGTGACACTCAGAACACCAGTGTCCTATCAGGTGTTGCAGCAGTGTTCAGTGCCTTTAGGCTGACTGAAGGTGGGCTGTTACAAAGTTGCGGGTCCTTGGACTGTGGAACAGATGCTGAGGACTCAGTCAAGCCAGTGTTTTCTCATGTGTTAGCTAAGAGCAAGAGGACACCTTGGCTGTGTAGTGGCTTTGCTATTTGTGAATCATGGCAGTGACAGCTGGAGGGACAGCAGATTGTGACTGGGGGTGACAAAGCAGAGGTGCACTTAATGCAGTGGGTGGATTTCAGGCATGGAGGAAAAGATACTTCTGCAGGAAGAACTTTTTATATGCATGCTGGGCATTGCCTTTGCTGCATCTTGATTTATTCCCTGCCACTTCTCCTGTTGTGTATCTTTGGTTCTTTCACCGAGGTCAGGGGATGTGACAGTCAGTCTCTTAAAAACAGTGCTCAGAAGGGCACCTGAGGTTCCCTTTCTCAGAAAGCAAAACGAATGCAAACTGAAGAGGGATGGGGCCGGCAGCAATGCTGCTCTCCCACCAGATGGTGGCAGCAGCTATTCTGCTATGTGCACGTGGAGGGTGGGGGGGACCGAGCTGTGCCTCTGCCTGCCCGCAGAGGAGGTTCCCCTTGGCCTGGGCAGAGGATGTACAGAGCAGAGCTGGAGAAGGGCACACAATGGCACACACAGTGGCACAGTGCCCAGACAAGAGAGGAAAAAAAGCTGGTATAAAAGCTGTCTGACAGGCCGTGCTGCTCTGGAAAGCAGGTAGAAGTATTTATTCTTGTGCCAGGCTGTGCTAGTAAAACTGATGACTGTTTGACTGTATTGAGCATCTCTGGTCCCATCTCCAGGCTTCATCCCCTTTAAACTACAGAAAATACTGAACTGTGAAATGCCTGTCACCTTCTAACCTTGGTTCCAAGGTGGCTTTGCTTTGTAGTGTGTCTCCTTGCAGCCCTTCTACTGCTCCTTCTGTGCTCCTTTAGATCCTAAAGGCCCTCCCTAGCTTAGTACTAACAGGGTGGACAGGAGTAACAAAGTCGTCTAGGCGTGACTTCAGGGTTCAAGTTGTTTAGCTTGACATTAGGAAAGAGAATTGAGGTTTTGGATCCAGACCACTGGTATGCCTAATTCATACTGGAGGACCCCAGTGCTGGTAAAAGATTGGCATTTTTTCAGTCTGAAGCCCTGTAGTTACTTGGCACCACAGCAATCACAGTAATGGCAGCACACTCATCACTGGTAATTATCTGAAAGCAGCCCAAAATCTAAGCTATGGGGACTGATAGCTTTGGGTAAGGTCTGCTGTTTGTGAGCAACGTGAGAGACCTGCTGGGGTTGTTGCAGGGCTCTGTATGAGGAGGAATGCAGCCTTCTGTGCTGGCAGAGGTGCCAGAATGCATCTCCTGCTTTAGACTAAAGAGCAGCATTTGGTTGCTACCTTCACACATCAAAGCCTTACAGTCCACGGTGAAATCTCCCAGCCCACTCTGCTCTGCCTTGTCTGCAAACTTCCAAAGAAGTGTGTGGGGGGAGATTCTCCTCCCCCTTCCCCCCGGAGACTTGGCTTTACTGCTTCTTCCTTTCATGCCAGTGGAAGAGCTCAGCTTTGCACTAACCGCAGCAGCTGGGCTAGCCCGCTAGCAACACGCAGACCAGCCAAACAAGCTTTTGTTCATGATAAACAAACAGGAAACTGTTTGATTTCCTCTGTGTTCACCCTCTCTCTTCCTATTTAACAGATAACCAGCCTACCTGAGTTGAGAGGAGAGCAAAAGAAACCCCACAGACAGGTGCTCTGGAGCAGTTGTACTTTGCAGAATGGTTGTTGCAGAGGAATGGGCATCTACCCCAATAGTTGCTAGTATACCAAAACTGCTGAAACCTCTCTAGGTAAGGGAGCTCCCTGAGTTTATGATAATCCGTACCCTGCAGCAAACTGGCAGCGTGTCTGAAGTGGTTAGAATAAGGAATAGGGAGGAGTTTCCTTATTGCTTCTTTTGTACTGTGGATCAAGCAGAAAAAGCCTGTCCCAAAATGCAGAGAATGGGGGGAAGCACTTGTGGAAGTAGGTAGGAAGTGAATAATTGCCTAAGCCAGGCTGGAGCTCATCTGCTTTAATTATTCCTTGCACGACACTAGGCAGCACAGGGGGCAGAGGGTCCCCTCTGAGGCTTAGCTCTATTGCTGCTGTGAAAACAGCATTTGAGATTCCCTACACGAGATCTGCATACAATGCTGATCTGGATTGCATCAGAAACTTGCAGTGAGTTACCCCTGATCTCTGACAGGCCATAACTGTGCCTAAGCCTGGGACAGTGCATCCCAGCTGCTGGAGGGCAGGGCAGAAAGCAAACAGCGTGAGATGCCAGCTGCAAGACATGCTCCTGTCCCCCAGGCTGGTAGATGAAGTGAGGCAGGAAGGGCAGGAGGAGGCTAGGGAAGAACGTGTGCAGGATGCCTCTGAAGCAGTAGGTTAAAAATACACAGCAGATGCAAGGGCAGGAAGGAAGCAAAGGTTAAGCCTGAACAAGGTAAGCTCACCCCAGATACATTAACACAACGTGACTTTCATAGGGGTGAGTCTCACTGTGCTTCTTCTGCAAAGCTAGTAAATATTGCTCTATTGAAGCAATTGCTTCCTCTCAAACATGGCTTTCAATGGGCGATTTTCAAACCCACAGAGGTGTTTTTACACAAGAAGATGTGGATGTGAGTGGAAAGGACCCCAGTTTAGCCACTTTGTTCCTCACTAGCCAACATATAACAGACCTGTGCTCATATAGCTCTGCTAGGAAGTTGATGCTGATCAGAGTAGGTGTTCTTAAAAGAACATAAGTGTCTCCACAGCCTGGTAAGGTGATACTCACACTTAATTACTTCATCACAAGTGTTAAAGCTTATGTAGCAGTCACAGCACCAAGCCTGCCCGAGTTCAAGAAGTGTCTGGACAACAAGCCTAGACATATGGTTTAATTTTCAGGTAGTCCTGTGTGGAGTCAGGAGTTTACTCAGTCTCTGTATGGCCACTCTGCCTGCATCCTGCTGCTCCCAAGGTCTAACCAAGGGTATGAAGAGAGATGCTGGTGGGAGTTAACTCTGCAGTATTTGGAGGCAGATAATCTTTAATTGTGGCCTTACACTGAGCTAGCAAAGGAGAAGGGAGAGGGGGAACAGGAATTTCCTCTGTCTGGTTTCTTCTCTGTGCTGATACAGTCTCAAAGCCCAACACTCGAGGGGGTGGTTCCCTTCCAGCATAGGGCTTCCTGTGACAAGAGCTGGCAGGAAAAGCCCTTTGTTTCCCTTTTGCTTCCTTTCCCATTGCTTGAGAGGATCCTGAATCCTGCAAGACGAAGCACAATACCTAAAGTATTAGTTCAAAAAGCAACTGGTTGGGTTACAGCAAGACATCAGTGCTCCTGTCCATGCTTAAGTTTCGCTTCTCACTCAGGGTCTGTTCACTGCAGCATCCTTGAGCAACATCTAACCCCGAGGGCATTTCCCCTTTGGGGAAGGAGAAAGAGTCCCACTTGCAACTGCGTTCTCACCAGGCCCTCAACGCTGAGTTCAGGCTGTTCTCAAAGCAGAACTGTTATGATGTGGAGGCCTCAAACAGCACCCTGCTATGCTTGGTGCCAGCCCTGAAACAGCACTAGCCATGAAGATTCACCTGTGGGAACAGTGAGTAGGGCAGAAGGAAGGCAGCCCACCTCCCTTGCTGGCTGTAGGAAGAACGAACACCAGGAGGGCTGTTTCACTGGCTGCTGAGTTTCCCAAGAAATCATCATAGCACAAGCCCAGGTGAAGCAGAGAGCTATCACTGCTTGGGTAAAGTAGAGAAACCTCACCAAGAGAGCCACATCCCACAGCAGCACTGCTTAAACGGGACTGCAGGCCCTGGACCGGGCAGACATCTCCCTTACCAGAGCACTGCAGCACTGGTTTACTATTGGAAGACATGAAATAACCAGACCAATCAGCTCAGACATTGCCCAGGAGCACCAAGCTGTGCAAACCCAACAAGCTGGCCAATGCCACAAGATTAACTGCTGATAAAGGTAGGAACTAACCTGTTTGATTTTTCTCCTTCCCACACTATTCTGCACCTGGCACTAGCAGTCATCTCCACAAGAGCTGCATCTCAACAACATTCTTATCCATTAGATTTGCTTTCTCAGCAATTCCAGAACACCCATTCCTATAGAAAAAACACAGGTGGGTGATAGTGTGTTCTGGTGCATCTAATTTGAATTTGCATTATATTTAGTCTATTTCTTTTATAACTATGAAAGACCCTAAGCTACTTAGCAATGAAGGATCTGGTTTCCACAAAGGAATTCACCTACAGTTGCATTGCTGCTACTTCTGGAGTGAGCTGCAAACAGCTGCTTGCTGAAACACTGCAGCAGTTTAAGGCAGGAAATGAAGATCTGTATCACCTGTTCCTGGCACTGCATGCAGTGAGGAGGATGTGTGAGGGCATTTCCCATACTAGTTATACTATAGATAGAAGGGAAATACCAGAGAGAGTAGGCAAACGTGCCACAGCATCTTACTGAGCAGTGAACAAGATGCACATATTTGCCTCTAGAAGTTAAACAACAGCATGAAGGGAAGACAGAGATGACAGCAAGGAAATCAGAGGGCTGATAAGGATCTGTGGCTGTAAGGCAGGCGTGTGCTAGGGAGCAGATCATGTGCAAGCAGAGATGTGGGACTGTTCCTGCATTTTGTTTGTTTCCCTTTACCTGGCTGACATGTCTTTTCATGTCAAAAGTTAGATCAAAGAGAGGGATGTAAATAGCTGAAGGGAGCCCTTTGTGGAAAAAGGGCTGTGTTACAGCCAATGACTCAGACGGATCCCTCCCTGGGAGCCAGCATGAGGATGTCAACTTCCATTAATAAAACAGCCAGGGAAGAAAGTGTGCAACTGCAGGGTGCCCTGGGCATTCAGGAGCCAAATCACACAGCAAGGCTTAGAAGAGTCAGTCTCCTCTGCAGCAGCCTGTTCCCCAACACAGATGCAGAAGTGACAAAGCAGAGAGATAAGGACAAGTGCTTTGTTGTCATGTTGGAAGTCTGACAGTCCAAGAATACTTGCACTCGGTTCCTTATCTTTTCAAGTCCTTCCTCTGCAGAGTCCTGGGTGTCTGCTGAGGAAGAGGGATTTAACATTTCCTTCTAACCTCTGTACAACTTGCAGCTGGGGGAAGCAAAATCACTATCTGAAACTGAAGACAAAAAGCATCTTTTACAAGAAAGGCCTCTGCGATCCTCCAGGATCTATTATAAGGTAAGGGGACCTCATGCCACAGGTTCAGGGTAAGGAAGCCAGGCTAGAAAACCAGACACAGCATCAGGGAAGGGGGGGGGTACAGCAAAACAAGCTGGGAAACTAAGTGCTCTCCCCACACACAGGAGAAAAAACTCATCAAGGCACTTGCCTGCTCTTGTCCCATGATCAGACACTAGCAGTGGCTGTGCCTTTATAAAGAAATGGAAATGGTGGCTTCACTCCTCACCTGCACTCCTTTGGAGCCAAATGGGACGCTGGCAAGCATTGGACAGTTATCCTTCTGATAGAATTTCACGTTTGAAATAGCATCTCTATGACCCACTGCTTTCTTGTTCATTCATCTGCCAAGAAAAAAGTCTCCAGAGCTTTTCTTCCTGCCCTTTGCAAGGTTTGAAATTTAATTACATGGCCTCTCTTTATTTCTTCTTTGAAGAGCTGCATTGCACAAGGGTGTGGGGCTGAGCAGGGGCAACAACATGCTCTCAAAACCTGGGTCTCCCTTAGCTACCCTCTCCCCTCCAGCTATACGCAGTCCCTGCAGAGATGAGAACAGCCTGGGGCCTGCTCTGAATCGAGCTTGCCAGTAATAGTTCCAACAGGGCTGGCCTGAGCAAAGTATGTTGTGCTTTACTCCTTTCCCATGCCCACACAGCAGGAGTTACTGGGGCAAAGAAGAAAGCTGGCAAGCAGTTGGAACTAGATGATCTTTAAGGTCCTTTCCAACCCAAGCCAATCTGTGATTCCATAAACACCATTCTGATCTTACCATGGTGCTTCCCAAGCATACACTGTCCCTTTTATTTGACTGTGAACTTTGAGAGCCCCAGTCCCTGCTCTCCACAGGGAGCTCAAATCTGGGTTTTATGCGCAGTAATAAAAAGCAGGCCAAATACTCCAGCAGGTAGCATTTCAGTGGGCAAAAAGACTTTTTCTTCCCCCCCAAAAAAACCTCAAATTAGATGTCCTACACCATTTGGGAACCATTTATAGCAAACAAGGAAACAAACAACAGGGAAGGGAAGGGACTAAATGATTTTAAAAGGGGGCTATGGAAGGGATATGGGTCTGAAATCAGGCAGGAGGGAGTCAAAGCTACACAGCACAAAATTCCTCAAGTCCTAGGATGCAGCTAACACCACCAAAAAGGCTGTGCCCTGCCCCCTTTTCCTCTTTCTGCTACTCTTGCCCGTCCTATTGCTGCTGCCAAACCTAAACCACAGCAGTGCTCTTCCCTCCTACACAGCGCTCAGAAGTGGTTTTCAGGGCTGTAGAGGAGGCACTGCTGCTTCCTGGGGGAGGTGGGACTGCTGCTCAGCGCTGTGGGCCCCAACCCACCCCACATTGACCCACCTCACAGCCCTTCACAAGCCCCATACCTGCCCCACGCTGCGAGTTCTATCAGCAAAATCCATTTCTTGTCACATCTCTCTCTCACACATGACACAGGCCCTGCAGGTGGGTGCAATCAAAAAACCACAGGCCAGAGTTAAGTGGTTATTAACGTTTTAAGGCAAGAGAAGGATTGGAACAAATGGAAACCGGGCTTTGGTCTAACAGAATTATAGGATCCTCGGTCCGGTGGGGCCTCACTCCAGGAGGCCTTACCTGGCTCCTGAGGGGCGGCCCTAGGAGACCCGCACAGCCCCTTCCAGCCGCTCCTCCTGCCTTCAGCAGAGCCACGGAGGTGCCCGAGGGAAGGAGGCGTGGGCCGGAGCGAAGCCGCAGCTTGCCCAGCTCAGCTGACTGCAATTAGGGCGGCCTCTTTCATTACCTCAGCGGAGTAACGGTCGGCCCGGCCGGGGGCAGCCGCCCCTCAGCCCCTCCTTCCGCCGCGCGCGCGCCTCACCTGAACCCCGCCGGGCGCCGCGCATGCGCACAGCTCCCCCCCAACGTGCGCTCACCTGCGCTCCGCGTCCCCTCCGCTGCCTAAGCCGAATAGAGAGGAAGGGGGGGAGGCAGCCGCGCATGCGCCGCTGCGCGCCTCACGCCGCTCGCCCTCCCCTCAGCCTATGGGTGTCTCCCCCCCGCGCGCGCCCGCGGCAACCACCTCCTCGGCGCGTGCCCGCGCGTGCGCGCGGCGGAGTCGCGAGACTGGCTGCGGGCGGCCACGTAGCGCTGCGGCGGCGGCGGAGGGGAGCGCTGAGCCGGAGTCCGAGCGGGAGCCGCGTCCGCTGGCGGAGCCCGAGCCCTCAGCCCGAGGCGGCGGCCGCTCAGAGCGCCTCGGAGGCGGCTGAGGGGGCCGAGCGGAGGGAGGGAAGGAGGGGAGGGAGGGCCCCGGCCGCCCTGCCCTCCGCCCTCCCGCCTCGCCTCCTCCACCCGCCCTCCGCCGCCTCGCCCGTGCCCCCTCCTCCCCTCGCCGCCCGGCATGGAAGGCGGCGGGGGCGGCCCTGAGGGGATCGGCCTGGGTGAGTGAGTGAGTGCGGGCCGCCCGCTCGGCCGGGCTCCCCTTCCCCCTTCTCTCAGGCCTGGCGGCAGCGCTAGGCCCGGCCGCGGGTGGGGGGGCGGAGGGAGCGGGGCAGAGCCGCCTCAGGGCCTGGTGAGGGGCGGGGGCAGCGCTGGGAGGGGGGTTAGGGGGCTGCCACCTGCTGGGAGGGGTGGGGGGAGCGAGGGGAGATCGCAGCCCCCACACCTGGAGGCGGCCGCCCCCCTCCCTGGCTTTGTGCCTCCTCCCGGGGGCGGTGCGGAGGTGCGGGGCGCTCTGCCGCCTCCGAGCCGCTGCGTGTGCCCCCACCGCGGCCACTGTGAGGATTAGGGGGGGGGAACGTTATGATTAAACGCGCTCCTTCCGGGCCTGGAGGTGTCAGCGTGCAGGTGAGGAGGTGGCTCCTGCGGAAGCCCACTGTTGTGTAGGTGCAGGTAGGGAGAAAACAGATGGTTTTCCTCTCCCTCAGCTCTTTGCTGAGGTGTTTTCCTCTCCCCGCTGCTCTCAGGACATCGGTTGTAGGATGTGTGTCCCCGCGTCTTCTGGTTTGCTTTTTAGCTTGCAGTTCTGCAAACGTTTTGGTGACGGGTATTGTTAGAGTGAAAAATAGATTCTTTGAGGTGTGTTTCTCTTTTAATGGTGTCATGTCAGTGTGTTCTGTAGTCATCGCTGAGTTTTGTCACGCTGTGCTGTGGAAGTGATTGAAGTGAAGGAGAAGGAAGTGCTGTACACACAAAACATGTGAGGAACGTGAGATTTGTCTTTCCAGGGGAGCTGTATTGTTCTGGGAATGGCAGCTGGCACATGCTCTGTTGACAGTGGTGGATGTGGTGAATCAAGAGAATGGTGGTGGGAATGAGTGTGGGCTAAATGCAGGAGCTGTGGCGTGGGCAGCGATCTGTGGAGGTCCACATTGCTCTGTCACTGCGTTGACTGCAGCTTCACCTGCAGAAGTTGTGCACTCCTGTTGGAATAGCTGGACAACGTGCATGCTATGGATGCAGAACTCTGCAACCTATGTGGCTAAAAACACCAGTTTTAAGGTCTCAGATAGAAAGAAACTATTGCATATAATTTATTTCCTTTCCATGGGCCTGCTGCTATCACTGGTACCTCTTCTCTCTTTCCACCTGCATTTGTTTGCTTTTTAGAGATGAATCCAGCGCTTGCAGTATGGTTGGCGTGCTCTGTGAACTCAGTCCTTGCCCCAGGCAGCCAGCATTCAAATGTAGATACTGATAATAAAGCTCAGATATAAACTCACAGTGTAAATTTATAGTTGAGGGATAGAGATTCTGAAAGTGCTTTCAGTGAGTTTGCGTTTGAAAGAGGAATGTCAAATCCTGAAGGCTTTTTGTTTAACTAAGCAATTGTGTGTAATAGTCTGCCTGAGACTCAAGGTTTTACTTATAATGCTATCCAGTGTTTGGTGAGTTTAGCATTCATGGGAACTTCAGCATTTAGTTGCAGTAACAGATCAGATACTTGGTAAGATAAAATATTCTGTGGCTTAGCATTTGTGTTACTTTATAAAGAAACAAACTTCCACATATTTACGTGATCAAAGAGATTCTGTCATTAGAGACCTATTCAATTGTCTTAAAGGACACCACTGATCATATTATTCTTAATACTGTTCCAGAAAACCTTTGGCTGATATTTTCTGGAGCCCCGTTTCTTTAGCACTTCGGTATGAGTGTTTAGTTATATAGAAGAGCTAAATCTAAAGAGCTGGGAGGTTCTCCTGTGGCAGGGCACTGGGATGTTGTGGTTTTGCTCTCATTGCTAAAATAATACAACGTGAAGATTTCAGGCTGAGGGGTGCAATTTCATCTAAAGATAAGAAGTTGTCGTGTGCACAAAGAACTGTTTAGAGGCTGGAAATTGTCTCCTGCAGTCCCACCTAGAGCATAAGGTATCCCTGTAGGAACTACTTAGGAAGAGTCCTTTGAGTGTTGACAACTGCATTCAACCCATCTTTTCAGTAAACAAGATTGCACCTTCCATTCTTGATACCATGTGCTGTGTTTCTCAGTGCCTAATGGCAGAGAGCTGTACCAGCAGCATATCTGAGATGCACACATGCATATTTGCAGTGATTACAAAACTACATGTGACCTATTTCTGTGGCACAACGTAACATGCCTTATCAGAGAACAAACTTCTTTCTTACTCCATAAACAAAAAGACGTAGTTGGAAGAAAGTGCCAACCCAGTGAGAAGATCGACGTGTTCTCCTCAGCCTGATGCTGTGGATTATTGTTGTATTAAGATGTTTTATAACCTTCTCTTTGTTGGTTAAATTCCTTCAGTACGCAACAGCTGATCTTTGAATGTATTCTGCAGTAAAACAGCCCCCTGTCAGCAAGGTTCAGATTCTGCCTTCGAAATGGAAGAGGAAGCAAATTTTAAGAGCACACGATTCCTTTAAGCATCCTTATTTTATGTTTTGCTGTATCTTTGCTGTCTGTCTTTTCAGATTCTCATAGGACAGGGAAGGATGAGACCCCACAGCAAGCAGAAAAGCCATGGATTCTTATGTGGAGGTCATTTGATTATCATGCACTTACACCCTTTCAATATTAATGCAAATCCATGTAGCAGATGCTGTCTACAGCTGACGTTGCCCTGTAATATTTTGAGCTTCTTCAAGCTGAGGAAGCATGGCTGAATTATTTCAGTGTTTTCCATAAGGATCTGTAGATTTTAACCCGTTGTTTTTGTGGATTGAAAAACCCAACTTCAGTATCTCCACTGCAAGTGCTGGGCTTACAAATGTAAAAACTCTGCAGTAATTCCCTTACTGCATCCACAGAGCTGTTGTCTGTTGCCATGCAGGGGTTTTCTGTGTAGAAGTTACCATTGGTGCCTTTCATTTAATAAAAAGCATGATTTGGCCTTGAAGTTACAGACTGCTTCAACACCCTGAGAGCTACGTGTGAATAAAATCATGCCCTCTCTCAGGGCTTTGAAGGATCCTCATTTCAGTACTTCACAAAGTTCACTCTGCTTACAGCTCTGACTTAGAACTGATGGAGCTCCCGTGACCATTAGAAGCACAAGGCACAGACTTTCCAAGCTCACCTGAGACATGCCTATACCCTAAACTTCCACCACACGATTTCCCAATTACTTTTGCAAATACTTCGTTTTCCAATGAATTTAAATTGATGATTTTTTTTTTTAATTGCTCCTCCCTCCTGCAAAACAATTGCATGGGGAGTGAAACTCTGGCAGTAGCTCTGGTGCCAGCAGCTTAAACTCATTAAGGCAAGCAGCTTGCATGAGTTTCCTTGACACTTTAAGACACCCTTCCCTGAGGAGGTTTCAGACTGGTAGTTTTCACTCAAGAGAAGCATTTTGCTATGCTAAGCAGCTCCCAGCACTTCTGTGCTCTCACTTGTGTATATCTAAGTCTTGAAACCTGATTCTTTCTATGGAGAAGTGATGTTAGAGATGTAATATGGAAGTAGAGAGCTGGTGTGCTGGCTGGTAGGTGACTGCTAGGGTCCATATTGAGACAAAACCTGTTAGGCCAATCCCATCCTTTCTCAGGTACTGAATATTCCCAAACAGAAAGCTTTTCAGCTGGGATTTTAGATACCTATTTGTGGTGCCACTACGTAATCAGATGGCCTGGCAGGGTGGTGTGGAAGTAAATGTTGTGAAGCTTCCCTCATTTGATTTATTTTTACATCAGAAGGCTGTACAGATGGGAGTTTGCAGACAAGCATCCATTGATTGATGTGAGTTCTTTGGTGGGAATTCGGTACACGGAAAGTTGTGAATGTTTGAGTTGGAGCACAGCTGAGTCTTGCAGGTGCAGAATGTGGACCAGAACTGCTTTTCCTGTGGCTGACAAGTCTGATGGAGGTCTGAAAATCTGTTATGAGCTTCACAGTTCTTTGGATGTCGTGGTTATTTAAACTTTGTTAGTCCTAATGGGACGGAAGGGGATTTATAGAATATTTCTTAATTGTGCTGTGTGGGTACAAATTAGGTATGGTGACAAGTGTGTATTTTGGTGGTAGAAGGCAGCTATTTGTAACTGAAGGCCTGGTTGCTCTCATTGTCTGGTATCTGATGATCAGAGGGCTGGAGCAGCTCTCCTGTGAGGAAAGGTTGAGGGAACTGGGCTTGTTTGGCTTGGAGAAGAGAAGGATGCAGGGAGACCTCATTGTGGCCTTCCAGTGCTTGAAGGGAGCCTATAAACAGGAGGGGGAACGGCTGTTTACAAGGGTGGATGGTGACAGGACAAGGGGGAATGGTTTTAAACTGAGACAGGGGAGGTTTAGGTTGGATCTTAGGAGGAAGTTTTCACCCAGAGGGTGGTGACGCACTGGAACAGGTTGCCCAAGGAGGCTGTGGATGCCCCATCCCTGGAGGCATTCAAGGCCAGGCTGGATGTGGCTCTGGGCAGCCTGGTCTGCTGGTTGGCGACCCTGCACACAGCAGGGGCTTGAAACCAGATGATCGTTGTGGTCCTTTTCAACCCAGGCCATTCTATGATGGCAGAGATAAGGCTTCTCCTAATGTGTGTAGGTACTGGCTCGGATGTTTTTGGACACTGGCTGAACAGTGTTTATGATTTCTGAGTGATGGAGATCTTGTTAGCTGTGTATATTTTAAAGAAGCAGCTCTCCTCCTGCTCACACTTGTGGGGGTTTTCTGGTTCTGTCCTTCCTGCTGTACAGTTTCACACACTGATGGAGCTCTTTTCTTCATTCTTGTAGTTTTTCATTATTTTTCCCTCACAGGCTAGCAGATTTGAGGCATTTCTCCTAGAAATGATGGGCTCAGATATATTGCCCTTCCTCTACTCTGCATGCTTTCTCACTGCAGTGAGTTCTATACCTTCCCTGTTAAATCACACGCTCTGCACTTAGGTTTCACATTTTGGCTTCACATCACTTTGAGGGACTTAAGCTGGAAGAGGTCTGACATGCACTGTGCCATCAGTGACGTGAAAACACAAGTTGTGATACAGGGATGTGGTCTCAGAAGGCTTCAGCTGGGACAGAAACGTGTCCTGATACATCTTTATCACCCACGTCATGTAGTAGTAAAAACGTTTGCTGGGGAGCTCTGGTTGGCTTTATTGTAACGTGCATATCTTGAATCATTCATTTCACACTTCCTAACTGCAGGGCAAAATCTATGGGAGTGATATGGCGTTCTGACTGCAGCCTGAGAAACCTTAGGTGCTGAATTTAATGGCATCTTCTCTCCTGGCAGTTTAACACCTACCTTGTTGCACTTTGCTTCTAGTTGTATCATTCTGAACTCACTCCATATCTTGTGTGCCCACCTTTGGTGTCTCCTCTCCTTGCTCTTTCTTTACTGCAGTGTTTTCTACTGCCCCTTCTAACTGTTCTCACCCTGAAACTTGTTAGCTGCTGTAAAGGCAGCATCTCTGTTGGTGAACCTATCATCACTAGGCCTTGGGATTCATTTTTAAGTGAGAACTTGAGCTACACGAGGGCTGAAGTCATTGGAGAAGAAATCCTGTTTGCTACAGGCTCTTGCAGAAGCGTTGTTTTTTCAGTGTAAATTACTGGGCATCATCCTCAGGTTGTGGTTGTGCCTCTGGTTTTCTTACTATGCTGTTTTATGGGCATTGAAAGCCAGACTGCACCTGTCGAACAAATGGGTGGTTTCAGGAAGCAAAACCTTGCAATGGATGGTACATTCGTGTGGGTGCAGGGCTGTTCACTGGTCCAGCTAAAACAAATCCCAAGGAATGATGGTGTTTTGGGCTAATTTCCCAAGACATCTCTCTGTGCAGCCCTAAGAATGCCACTGCTGGCACAGAGCTACAACAAGAGCGTGCTGCCTCCTTTGGCCGTCACACAGACTTAGATCAGATTAAAATAACCAAGCAACTTTGACCTTAACTCGATTATTGTCCTCGCTTCACCCAGAAGGAAACTTATCACAGAGTGGAGATAAGGTGTACGTGGCTGGAGGAGGAAGTAGAGGAAGAACTGGGAATCAAAGCTGCTGTATCAGCGGAGGGAGTGCTTATGTTTGAGATCTGCACCTGCCAAATATGAGATGGATTGCTCCACGGTGCACTCTGTGTTTCCATCACACCTTCAGGTGAATGTAGACTTGCTGAAGGCTTTCTATCTCCATGACTCTGGTTACTTTAGCACTTAATTCATTTCTGCTTGCAAAGGTAGAGCTCATGCAAGTAGGAATTCCTGTTCCCCGGTTAGCATTTGTTGAATGCTGATAAAATTGTGTTGCTGAATGTACTTTAAGTAACATAAATATTTTAAAAGCAAGCCTGTGTGTTTTTCCAAACATTTACATTGTGCATCTAAAACAGTGCACCATGCTTCAGAAGATTCAGTAGCCCAAAACAAGACAGTAATTGGTAATGTAAGATACAGTATCCAAGAGTTATTGGGAGTTTAGAGGAGCGCTTTGACGCTGTGCAAGGAGAAGCACACACAGTGGGGTAGTTTTAGTACTGACATGTTTTTTTGTCTACCCTAGCTTGCCTAAATGTCACAGCAGTCATTCCAGGATGGCAGTTCTGGTCGTTGTGCTTGCATGAACACACTTCTCTGCATGAACCATGAGGTCAAACAGAGCGGGTTTGAGTGGTGATTGGCAATCCAGTAGTTAAAATGCTGCTGGAAGTGATAAAATGGGAGCACAGAGGGTTTAAATCTTAGCTGTGTGTTCCAGTGGTGTGAGAAGAACAGCCTTTAGTTTAAACAAATTCACGCTTCCACAAAGCCAAAGGTTCTGCTGTTGAAACCTTTATTCCCCATCACATACTGCTCTCAGCCAAAAGTATGTAACAGGTTTTTGGTGGGCTGCGAGTGAAGCTTTCCTTCTTCTTAATAAATGTAAATTAAAGAGGGATTCTGCAAGGTGTGTATTGTAACATCACACCTTCGGCTGAGGTGCAATCGTTCTAAACATTCCCCTGGCAGATAAATGATGCAGGAGGCCGTGATGTGCTGCGGTGTGCAGCACGGAGTGATGAACAGCAGCCAGCAGTGTTAGGGAACCTGTCTGTGAGCTTCCTTGTGCTTCACGCAGAGCAGTTCCGTGTAGGGCGGATGGCTTTCTCCATTCTGCACACTGCAGATGTCTCCTGTAGGGCCCGCTAAGCTATGAGTTACAGCTGTTCTGGGTTTAATTCTGAGTGCAGGTATCCCTTAAGGTTTATTATTTCTCACCAAGTTATTGCTGTTAGTTTAAACTGAGGAAGAACACCTTTCCTCTCGAATAGGTGTCCAGATGGAAGTTATACTTGTCAACTTTACTTTGTGGACAGACTGTTCACTGTTATTTTTAAGCTCTCTCCACTGATCTCCATTGAAAGACACAGCTGCACATCTACTGCCACCTCTGTCCCTCCTCACCCTGTGGGAGGAACAATGTTAACTTTGGGAAACAAAAGTACAGACCTTGAGGATAGATTTTCCTTTTAGGCTTGGTATGCCGGCCTGTGTAGCCTGTATTGTCAGGGCAATTATCTGCAGTCTTGTCGGCGTTGTTTAATAAGTAATATCATCAGTGGGCATCTATGAAAAGAAATGAACAGTTTAAAACGTTCGTGGGGTTTTTATTAGTCTTCCAGATATGCAGACAGATAATGAGGAAGGGAGAGTTTCTGAAGCAGAAAGGAATCCTGCTACTGAACAAGAAGAAAACCAGGCCAAAAACCGAGTGGTTTGGAACAAAGGCCGGACTAATGGCTGAAACAATTGCCTTTCAGAATCATGGCAGTGCTGGGGATTTGGGCACATACTTTGAGGAATATACACATTCAAAAGGACAGATAATCTTTCCGTAATTACAGTTATTACAGCAAAGTGATTAGCATGAAAGCTAGGCATGTATATGTGAGTGACTACGGCTAAGTAACTACCTGGTTTTGTTTTGAGCTCGCTTTCTGTTTTTTGCATTGAAAGAAATAAACAAAACTGGACAGAATAGATTTGAATACGAGGAAGTTGCTAACCATAAGTGTTTAATTTTGATGTATAAAAGACAGCAGGAAGTGCTAAGAGTTTTAATTTTAACACAGGTTGTACTTTACAGAACATCTTTGAGGACAATTTTGCCTAGAAAAAGAGCAGCGTGGAGATCCATGGCTCTTTATCTGAAAGTAGCTCCTTCCCAACAGAGAGCCTTCAGCATCTGGCAAAATCTGGGATCTGAAGTGGCAAACTGCAGCTATTTTCTGTGTGGATAATGCCTGAAAACATTCTGGATTCTGAAAATGGCTGGTTCTGAAAGCCTTTGTCCTCCAAAGCAGATTTCTGGATGCAGCCAAAGTGATTCATCTTCAGAAACAGGAACGTTCTGGAGGATTTTATCCTCGCTGTTGTGTTTTAGCTGTGGGGTGTTATAGAATTATAGGAGGCATTTCGCTCAGATTGGAAGGATGCTCTGCCTCTTTTCTTCCATTAAGCTGTTAAATATTTAGAGGCAAAAAGCTGCATACAGTGACAGTGTGCTGCCTGCTGAGTTAGCGAGGTACCTGTCAGGGCATTTCAGGAACAGCTGGGAAAAAGAAACCAAAAAGTGGGAGAAGAGCCTGTTTGGATGTTGTACTTCATCTCTGCCTTTCATACACCATCCTGCCAAGCATAGTTGTGCCCAACCTCTGCTTGGAGAGCTGGGCACTATTTACTCACTCTCCAGTCTTTTGTTTCCTTGCCAAGACTCCCTGCAATATTTCCAGTCGCTGCCAGCTCTGTTGTGTTTCGTTGGATTCTTTTTTTTTAATGATGTCTGAACAGCTTTAATTTCACCAAAATACAAACCACGGTGCTGCACATGTTTTGTATCACAGAACCACAGAATGGCCTGGGTTGAAAAGGACCACAATGATCATCTGGTTCCAACCCCCTGCTATGTGCAGGGTCGCCAACCACCAGCCCAGGCTGCCCAGAGCCACATCCAGCCTGGCCTTGAATGCCTGCAGGGATGGGGCATCCACAGCCTCCTTGGGCAACCTGTTCCAGTGCGTCACCACCCTCTGGGTGAAAACTTCCTCCTAAGATCCAACCTAAACCTCCCCTGTCTCAGTTTAAAACCATTCCCCCTTGTCCTACCACCATCCACCCTCGTAAACAGCCTTTCCTGTAGGCTCCCTTCAAGTACTGGAAGGCCACAGTGAGGTCTCCCTGCATCCTTCCCTTCTCCAAGCTGAACAATCCCAGTTCCCTCAGCCTTTCCTCATAATCTCAGCTTACATATGAGTGGATGGGAAAATCTGCTTCACATGAAGAGTTATGATCTTTGTTCCCACAGCAGTTCCTTTGCGAACGCTGCTTCCAAACATCCTCTCTCCACGTTAAGCCAGATATCCCAAAGTGCAGAATGAACACTGTGATACAGCAGGAATTGCTCGTCTCTGCTTTCCTTTGTAGCTTTTGCTCAGTGTTGAACCTGCTGGCGGCTGCCATCTCTTAGGTGGGTATTACTGATGGTGCAATAGTCAGTTGCTTTTCTTCTTTTATTCTGAACTCAGGTGGGCAGAGGCAGTGTAGGAACAGCAGCACTGTGCTGTCTTGAGATAGAATTTACAAGTAAAGAACATTTCCTTTTATTTTGCATATAAAGCAGCTGAGATGCACAAGAAAGGAGCGATTGTACGACGATGTAAATAATTCCCTCTTGTCCTATAGTCCTGATTACCCTCTGCTGACACGATGTAACTTGTACCAGATGTGTCTTACCACTAACTGGGAATTGCTGTGCCTGTGCGCTGCTGTGTTTCGTGCACCTGTTCTTCAAACTGTGTGGCTGTATTGCAGCTTTTCATGTGCTCTGAGACATTGCTGATGTATTGAAATGTGCACGGAGCGTTTTACTCAAAGCCTTTGCTTCTGCATTGCATCCATAGGCATTTCTTGTTAATGTGCTACTCAGAATTCAGAGAGAAGCTCATTTTGCTGATGCGTTCCCTTGTATCTCTGTCTTGTCATCTGATGAAATTTGTGGCATTAAGTTGATTAATGGGTAACATTGATTAGTACAAATATTTACAGAAGCTAAGCAAAAAATCACCTCTGGTTTGCCTCCACATTTACACTTACCTTTCAAACTGAACGCAATTAATGCTGTCTTAACACAATCATCATACTTTTTCTATACCCAAATGAGGTCATTAATAGGTGTGAAAGTGTTTTTCCTTAAAATTCTGCTATTTTGAAAGGGATGAGCTATCCTGCTGTATTCTTAATTCAGTATTTAGCTGTCCTGGACGTTCCTACCTATTGAATTAACACAGCCTGCAGAAGCAGAGAAGCAGATTCTCCAGTTTCAGGTTGGGTGGTGATCAGCCAGATGTGTCCCAAAAAAGAAAAAAAATAGGGAAAAAATAAATTAAAACCCCCAAACAAAAAATAAAAACATACAAAAAAAAATTAATAAAAAAAAAAATAAAAAAAATAAAAAAAAAAAGTTGTCTTGTATAATAGAAGTGATTTATTTGATACACAGGGTTGTTTCAGTGCTTGCAAACTGCATGCTACGCCAGCTGCCCCGGGCTGCAATGGAGCTGCTGGATTGTAGCTTCCAACCAAAGGACATCCAGGATCTTTAACACCTTCCCACTGTTAATGCAGACACAGAATGGCGATGGTTTAGTAAATTGAAGGATAGGTTTCTATCTTTTGAAGTGATTTTCTGGCCCTTACAGCTATGGGGAAACCTCCAGACAAACTAAATAACGAATCAATGCAGTGCCATCTTTGCATGTACACCCATCGCCCCGCGTGCCTGCACTGCTTCTCCTAGACTTGCCAATCTGCAGCAAAATAAATTAGACCAATGTCTGCCAGTTTTGAGATATAACACCGATAACTCAGTGTTATAACTTCACTGGGCAGCAGTGAAACTGGTTCTTAAAAGGAGAGTGGGTCATTGCTGGTTGTGGGGTGCCCCAAGGAGCCTTTCCATTCCCCCTCTGGGAGCCAGCAGAAACAGTGCAGGCAGAAAGAATGAGTTCAGTGTACATCTGTGGAGCTGGCAGCCTGTGCTGACCTCAGGCAAACAGCTGTAGGCCACGCAGGGGTCAGGAGCTTCCAGGGAGCCTTGATATGCAAGAATGACTGTGCTACCACTTCACTTACTAGAAGGGGTGGATAAGCAGTATTTCTCTTTACATCAGTGTCTGCTTTTGGTGGATGCCTGCCAGCACACAAATCACACAGCCTGGATGTATGTTGGACTCAATCTGAGATATCCAGCCTTCCAAGCTGGCCGCTTTCAGGGGCCTCCCTCTGCCCCAAAGGCCATGTAATTGAAATTCATTAACCCCTCCGAATATTGAACTTGCTCTGTACTGATTTCAAGGCATCAGCTGAGTCAGAGTTGAGGCAGGCAGCGTTCTCTGTTATAAACTCTTCTATTTTTAGTCCAGAGAGCACGAAGAAATGTGTTTTTCTTCAGAAGCAGCAGAAGCGTTGTGTGAAGTGTTATTCCCACATACACACTGCTTCCTCCACCCCTGTGTGTGTGTATGTGTGTGTGCTTTCTTTCTGGGTGTGAGCTTTGATATTGGTAGGCTTGCAAACGTTTCTCATGCGATCTTCGATTACCAAACTTTGCCTGCACCTCCTGAGTTCGTTCTGTGCTCACAGAGGTCTTTCCTTGGTTTTATGTCTTGACTCTCCAAAAATCAACTTAGAAGCTTTAGATTGAGGGTGGTGACGCACTGGAACAGGTTGCCCAAGGAGGCTGTGGATGCCCCATCCCTGGAGGCATTCAAGGCCAGGCTGGATGTGGCTCTGGGCAGCCTGGTCTGCTGGTTGGCGACCCTGCAGATAACAGGGGGTTGAAACCAGATGATCATTGTGGTCCTTTTCAACCCAGGCCATTCTATGATCCTGTCTATGTTTTAATGTTCATTGCTCTCATTTGTAGTATGGCTGAAATCCATTCAGTGAGCCCAAGCTGTTCAGCAGCTTTGAAAAAGAAATGGATTCACCCTATAAGATTCCTCATGTTTGGGATTAGAAGAAAAAAATGTTCTGTGGCACGATTTTTTCACGGTATTTAAACTGCTGCCTCTCAGAACTGTCAGCCGCCCAATAGTGCATTGTTTGTGTTTGATGTACGAGGAGGGCTTTGCTTTACCAGCTGTTTGGCTGCTCAGTAATTTTGTTAGAAAGTTGTGGGTCCCTCGAGGGTGGCAGGCAGCGCGCTGAAAGCGAAAGTAGGTTAGGGTGCCTGCAGGGTGAAGTGGTTTTCAGACCCCGAAGCTTTGATAACTCGTAATCTGCCCTTCTTTAAAGGCTGTTTTTTTTGAAGTGGTAACGTGTTCGTACCGAGTGGTTTATTGTATTGAATGTTCTGTAAATGGGCACAGATGAAATGATGGCAGAAGAATATTTCAGCATTCAGTAATGGGGGGGAGGGAGAAGGTAAAGCTTCCTTCTCACAGTCAGATTTTGCTTTTTCTGCCTGTGTAGCAGCAGAATTCTGGTGGCCTTCCTGAACTCCTCATGCAGTTTGTGAGAAATCAGGTGCAGTTTTCTATGCAACATGGTGATTTTTTGGGAGCAGCTGAGACATTTATTAAACGTTGTCAAAGAAAAGCTGCACGGTGGATTGCATCGTGCCATTTTAAGCTCCTTCCTGGCTATAGGACTGTTAATTCTGGCTTGCAATCACAGCCAGCTTATTTGGTTATTTACTAGCATTTCCATCCGAACTTTACTTGTGATCACAAGCCAATGTTAACAGCCCCATCTCCACGTATTTCCTGGCCCAGCTGGGGCTTGGCTCTCCTCCTCCTCCCTCTCACCTCTGCAGCTGGGAAGCTGCAACTGGGACCCTGCTGGGCTGGGGAGGGCGGGAGCAGCAGGAGCAGAGCCCAGTGCTGGGGTGCTTGTGTGTCTGCAACACTGAGAGCTGTTTGAGTCTGTTTAGGTAACTGCAGGCTTGTAATCAAGCGACTGCTTGTTGGTAAGTCACTTTCCCTGGTGTGTTATTTCACAGAGATTAGGGCAAGGTTCAGTCTTCTTTATTGTTCAAACCACTGAGACCACTGGTAGGTTTATTTCCTGTTCAGTTAAATTCATTTTGAAGGGGGAAATTTCTGTTGGAACAGTAAGCTTGAAACTGCCATGTATAAAAAACGGTGTCAAAACATGTTTGGAAGGAAGTCACTGCGTTTGTCGTGTGGAGAGTAACTCAGAATGAAGTGGAAGGAAATTGATCATAACGATCCATGCCTGTATTACTGCTTAAGATTGGTTGTTTTTCATTATTGCACCAGGAATAATAATAGAAATCAGAGCGTGAGTCTGCAGGTGTGAATGTTTTATTCCTGTCTGCTGCCTGAGGTTTCTAACATGAAACTCAATGAGATTTTCAGGCCCTGCTAATGGGGATCCTGTTTTCTTCACACTTAGAGAAGGTCCCTAAAAGAAAACATAAGTGATGATCTCCTCGTGGGATCTCTCCCAGTCTCTCCTTCGTTAACCTCTGCATCCTGTAGTAGCAAGTCCTGTTTGCATGAGCAGCTCTGATGTATTTCTGACTTGATCCACACAACCAAAAATCTTGGCTTGGTATTGCTAATACTGTGCTACTGAAATGTGATTGTCCTGGTAAAAAATAAATGAGGGAGCTTGATTACTTGTATTCATTAGGGATCACGTGATAATTTTTGCAAGAGGAAGTAATGATGTCCTGGTCAAATTCCAACTTGGATAACACAACTGAAATTTAGAAGGGCAAATGTAATATCACTTGGCGACTGCAGGGAGGAGTAAATGGCTGGGGGAAGGGAGAGAGAGACAAAAGAATAAGGTGTCTTAAATCAAGAGGCTGTGAGGGATTTCTGAGGTGGAAACAAGTAGGGGACAGGCTGTTCTTAACCTGAGTCAGTGCTGCCAGCTGAAAATGCTTCCATTGAAATTCTTCATGCGTATCTACACTAATGGAATGTTGTGTGGTATAAAGTCTTTATATGCCCACTTTCTGGGTAAGAATGAGCTCTCTGGTGGAGGTTATGATGGAGAAGAGGTGTTTATGTAGGTGTGCACCTCATTTGATGGAGGCATGTGGGAGGAGCAGTGCATTGTCTCGGGACCATCAGTCCTCCAGAGCACCCAGCAGAGACACAGATCAGCACATTGACTCAGCTTTGAGGCAGGTAGTGGTCTTGGGGAGGTGGAGAGCATTCATCTGGAAATTAATACTGTGCTTTGATTTCAGTTCCTCACAAGCCTAGTTCTAGTTCTGGCCCGCATAAACATGCATGTGTTTGTGCCTGACTCCCACTTTTGCTTGAGATAATGCTGCAGGGCAGTCCCCCCGCGGGAGACACGGCTCATAGATGGAATGCACTGGGCTTTACCTCAGTTGTACAAACTCAAAACAATTTGGTGAATATTTTAGTGCTGTTTTTTTAATTGACCTTATCTTCTCTGTTGTCTTTTGTAGATAAAATGTTCAACAGTTCGTTGGCAACTTTCTTCAGAAGAATAATTACTACTGCTCTGCTCTTGCCATAATATCAGAGTTCTGTGACCTACACATCCGTGCTAAACATCAGCAGAGAATCCTGGTTTGTTCCTTCTGTGTAGATGGAACAGGCATCGGTCATGAGAACCCATCCTGATTTAAAGCTGCTTGCTTGGTTTTCTGGGATTAAAGGTGCTTAATGAATCAGGCCCCCCCAGATGAGTCAAACAGCCAATTCTTGCCAACAGTTGGTTGAAAACTGTGCTGTGCATGTAGCAGGTATGGCGCAAGAGGACAGTCGCCGTGGTCAAGTGCCACCCACGTTTTATCATGGTGCCAGCCAGGAACTCGATCTGTCCACCAAAGTATACAAGAGAGAGTCAGGAAGTCCTTACCCAGTGTTGGTGGACAGCAAAATGAGCAAACCACATCTCCATGAAAGAGAGGAGCAGCCGTATTTCAGGGAGAACAGATCAGTAGGAGAAGTCCGGGCTGTGAAAGAAGATAGAGAAAACTCTGACGACTCTGAGGAGGAGGAAGAGGAGGAAGATGAAGTGACTTACAAAAGGGAGCAGATTATAGTAGAGGTAAACCTTAACAACCAAACATTAAATGTATCAAAAGGGGAGAAGGGTGTCCCCTCCCAGTCCAAAGAGACTGCTGTTCTTAAGACCAGCAGTGAGGAAGAGGAGGGTGACAGTGGGGAAGAGGCCACTGAAGACAGTAATGATTATGAGGAAAATGAGAGGCAGAAGAAAAAAGAGAAAAGAGTGGAAAAAGTTAGTGTTGCACAAAGGAGAACAAGGAGAGCTGCATCTGCTGCAGCAGCCACAACTTCCCCATCACCCAGAACTACAAGGGGTCGTAGAAAGAGTGTGGAGCCCCCCAAGCGTAAGAAGAAAGCTGCAAAGGAGCCCAAGGCACCTGTGCAGAAATCAAAGTGTGAAGAGAAGGAGACTTTAACCTGTGAGAAGTGCCCCAGGGTGTTTAACACACGCTGGTACCTGGAGAAGCACATGAACGTCACTCACAGGCGCATGCAGATCTGCGACAAATGTGGGAAGAAATTTGTTCTAGAAAGTGAGCTGTCCCTTCACCAGCAAACAGACTGTGAAAAAAATATCCAGGTAGGTTTGCTCACCTGCTTGCCAGATTTCCATACCTTCTGTCGTGCCCTGGATACAGCTAGCGGACACTTCAGAGGGGGAAATCTTTTGTGCAGACCACCAGGTTCTGACCAAGGCCTTGTCTCTGCTTACCAACACTTGATGTCTTCCAAAAGAAGTAAATGGTAGGGAACAAAAGTGTGCAAGCGTCGTCTGATTTAGCAGAGTTACTCTAGCATTTAACTGTATGTTGGGGAAAATGCAAAGCCACTTTAACAGATGTCAGACTCTAGAGTAACTGGCCTGGAAACAAATGCATCTGACAGAGTAGAGCCAGCTCCTTCAGGTGCTGAGCACCTGCAGCTATCACTAGCTTTCAAGTGTCATCCTGAAACTCAGTCATATAGTATGTCCAGCTAAGGTCTCAGAGGAGAGTGAAATGATAACTTACAAGTGGTATTAGAAGCAGAAGATTTTACAGTACTGGAGAGGCAAGCAGGTGAGAAAGAAACTAGTGAAGTCAGGATTTGGAGTTGTGTTAAAATGTAACTTCTTTAAATCCTACTGAGATAATCATATATAAGTAATTTACAGCACTGCATATAGCTCGTGTATTCACAGGGAAATGTATGAATTCAGTGACTGAAGCTGTTCATGAGCCTGCCCTGTTCTCAGTGCAAGTGAATCTTACTGATAATACAAAGATATCTGGTCTTACTCACCAGAAGATTTGCAGCATATAATTTTAAGCAACAATGGAAGCCTGTGTTGTAACAGAACCGTTTTAAAGCTAAAGTTGTGGAAAGGGTTTTAGTTTCTTATTCATCTGTGGTTTGTACTTTGCTCATAGGCATCTGTGTTCTCATGTAACTGGGGGCAATGTTGTTTTATCTGGCGATTTGAACGTGCTTTTTTGCCTTGTTAAACTTGGCGTGGCGTTGCCTAGTTGAAATGCTTCCACTGCCAGGGTGAAGCAGCTTGGGTTCAGTTTCTGTGCAGCTGAAATGGCTGGAGTTTGTAGGGCAGCAAGGGTTTTTTTGTCTGTCCAGTGAGTTTTACCAGAAACGTTTTTAGTTTATTTGCTTAAGTGCTAAACTGAATTGTTATTCAGTTCCCACTGCTTGAAGTATTTCTCTTTGCTATATGACTCCAATGCGGATCTATGTAACACTATGCTATTTTTCCTTATGTTTCAGCTCATAGGAGGAAGACTGAAGGAAGGAATATAATGTAATGAGTCTTGAGCATAGTTAGTAAAATGCACAGATATCTCAGTATGTTCTTTGAGTTTTTGAAGTGAATTGTTCTAAAGTTTTGTGTGGCAGAGAGCACTTAAGGTGCAGGAATACTTTATCATCCAGATGGCTCATGCACAGCATAGAATCTTGTGACTTCAAACAAGAATTCATGAGTAGTTTGAATGTGTCTTATAGAATAGAGAAGCAGCCCATAATCCATGCAACCATGGGCCTTTGAGGGGTTACATCCCTTTGTCCAAAGGAATAGAAAAACAAGTTGTAGAAGTTGTTTTATATCCAGTACCAGAAGAATCAGTTCCAGGAAGCTTCCCAGTCATTCCTAGTGGTGGAGGCACTGCTGCACATCTCCACATTTTCACTATCAGTATATATTCAGCAGTTATTTTTGTTAGGCTTAACATTTGGAATGCATTTCACAGCTGCCTGTAAATTTGTTTTTATTACACTTGGCAAAAGAAGTAAAGGGATGTGAAAGTGTTACATTAATGTAGGGTTTAATATGTCAAGGGAGATACAATTATCTAAATGCAAATGGCTCCATGATGTAAGAGGTGATTGAACTGATAAATATGACTGACTATTCTCTGTATTTTTCATCCAAGTGATGGAATATGCCTGTTTTTCCAGATCATTTCTGTTTTTATCCTTTCAAAAAGAGCACCTTCCCACAATTTTCATTGTCATCTTAGACTCTGTGTAGTAGATGTCAATGTTAGTGGTCTGAATTGCTTGCTGCTGATCATCAGTGAAATTGTAGATTGACAGCCTCAAGGACTCACCTATCCTTAAAGGATTTTCCATCGTTTCTTAGCATTGCTTTGCTCTCCAGGGTCCCATTCCGCTCTGTGTTCTCCCCCCAGCTCCCCTGCACTGCAGTTTGTTCCTGACGTGCCTCCAAGTAGGTACTTTCTGAGGTCAAGGATCTCCTTGCAGTCAGCATGGTGAGTGTTGTGCCAGATTCTCCAGGCCTGCAGAGATTCAAGTACTGTGGAAGCAGCATTACTTATGCAGAGAGAAGAAACAACTCAAGCTGACAGCAGGCATAATATTTGTTAGTTCTTCAGAGCAGAGCATACAGCTGTTGCAGCTTTGGGGGAGAAGGGTAATTGATGTACTGGAAACCCCGAACACCCCAACAGCTATCAAAACCAACAGCCTGCAGTTCCTTCCCTCTTCACTTGAAAGATGAAGCTGACTTGGTATCCTCATATGTATGGCTGCTGTTGAGTTTCAAAACTCAGATTATTATGGAATTTTCAGAATTGTGCAAGGATTTTTATGAAGCCTTTAGCAAGAACCGTTGGGAAGAAAACATACATAAAAGCCTGTTCATCCTGCTCACCACTGACTTAATGGGTGTTTCACAGTAGTTATGGGAAGAGACTTAAAGTACTGTTTGCATGTAGTCATTTTAGACCTTCAGCACTACTGATGTGTCTAAGTGAGGAGTTAGAACATAAAACATGGTAATGACAACGTGCTGTAGCAGCTGTGTGCCAGGTGCTTTGTGTGATCAGTAGTTGAAGATGGAAGCTGTCGTGTACAGAGCTAAAGGAATGAGAGTGCTTTGACTAGTTCAAGGGTCAGCAGACCTGCAATCTCAGGAGTCACAGCGCTCCTAAAGCCGGGCTAAGTGGGCAGAAGGGCTTAACAGCTGGATGGTTATAGGCTCCTTCACCTTTGTTGGCTTCTTCCCACACTGGGGTTTAGATTACCAGCAGCATCAGGGCCTGTGAGGTTGTAGTCTCTGTTAGGACTCGCAGCTTTGTTCCCTGGAGGCTGCATCCAGCTATGTATGTGTTTTGGAAAGAAGCACAGAGGCTGTCATCCTCTTTGGCTAGCACCAAAATGCAGCATGTTAACACCCTCTCTAATCCTGCCTAATTAAAATTGCAGGCTTTTCTTAGTGCATTTATTTCAGCTATGAAACAGTGAAAGTATTCTGAAGTGCAGTCTGAGACAGTGCACAGCATTTTGCCTTCTTCTGGGTTTCCTTTTGCAACATGAGAGGAAGACACACAGTTTAACTCCGCAAGGTTGAATCTTTCTAATGTAAACTTCCTTGTATTTATCCTATTCATTCAGTGTGTTTCCTGTAATAAGTCATTCAAGAAACTCTGGTCCCTCCATGAGCATATCAAGATTGTCCATGGATATGCAGAAAAGAAATTCTCTTGTGAGATTTGTGAGAAGAAGTTCTACACCATGGCCCATGTGCGGAAACATATGGTTGGTGAGTTATTGATGAGTGCTTCTGTTGGTTCTACCCCAAAATGTCTGTTGTTTGTCACTCAGAATTGTTTGGGGGAGACAAAAAATAAGGCAAATTCGGTTGTCCAAGCATTATCCATAGCTAAAAGGTCAAGTCTGTAATATTAACAACAATCAAAAAATATATGTGTGTGTACATAACATACGTATATGTACTTGTAAGCTATGTAATTCTAATCATCTTCCTGCTCAGTGCTGGAGAAGGAATTGGATTCAAGAACTGTTTGCCTTTTAGTGACCCTCTGTAACATGCTGTTGTGTTGCAGCACACACAAAGGACATGCCTTTCACATGTGAAACCTGTGGGAAATCATTCAAACGCAGTATGTCCCTCAAGGTACATTCCCTACAGCATTCTGGAGAGAAGCCTTTCAGATGTGAGGTGAGCCTGTAAATATGAGTATGTTTAGGTGTGGTAGCTTAAGACATAAGATTAATAACGCTGTCAGCAGGTGAAAATAGAATTGAGTGACTTGTAAACGAGGTGCAGTTTCACAAGAATTTGGGGGAAATTATTCTCCATTTGGAGAGCACAGGCAGAGCACAGCTAACAGCAATTCAAGCTGAGAGGTATTTGTTTTGCTTTTAAGGTTGGCTGTCATGTTTTTCTCAATGAGAACATACTACAGCAGGGTTTGAACACCAGTTTTCCCTCAGTGTTCATAGTAAAGCAGTAGAGTGATGTAAATTATTGTACTCCTGCTCATCCTGCCCACTGACCTGAAACAGAGGTGGCAGCAATGAGAATAAATTGCAGCTCAGATTTCACTTATGAGGAAAAACTCTGGGCCTCACTGCAAACAGTTACCTCCTTGAGATAGGAAACTGTACTCTAAATTAGCATTTCCTAAACTGTGTGCGTGTTGGAAGCAGGGAGGATCTCAGTAATGCATTCGTGTGTGTTGGTGAGTTGTAGTTTTATGCCTGCCCCCCTGGTCTGTATGGGATAGACTTAGCCAGTCATATGTCTAGTGCAGATAATGTCTCGATCATGTGATGGGGATGCTTGTGGATATCACATGATGGAGGCAGGCCCTGGTGCAGAGCACTTCCTGCTTCCAGGTCAGGTCCAGTGCCTTACTTTGGCCACAGAGAGGAGAAAAACTCCAGCAGCCTGTGGAGTAGTCATGGCAGTACTGCAGCCACACAGACCTTGTGGGAAAATAAATTACCTCATGCCAATAAGTAATGGCTGGGAAACCGATCTGTCTTTCTGAAGCACAAGCCTTAGCTTGCTGCTTTTGGTTTTGCTGTGTGTGCAGAGTCCTCTAGTGGAGGCATGCTGTAGTCCAACAGCTACAGCTGGCAAAGCTGCAGAATCTCCAACTGGTACATTAAGTGAACAGAATCACTTTGCTGTTGCCATAACTGTGCCATAATGTCTCTCCCAGAGTTTTACCAACAGCTATGTCAAATAAAGGCTGCAACCATTCCGTGCTCCTTGCTAAGACTACTGTGGCAGCAGACCTTTTAGTACAGGCCAGATTCTTCTGTCATTAAGTCCTGCATTTGTAGGACATGAGGGTCTGTGTTTGTGGTAGTGGATGAATTCTTTCCTCCTTCACTTAGTATGTTTGAATGCTATCCTATGATTGCCTTGCTTCCTGATGTGTGATGCCTGAATATCACGGGTGCTGTCCTTCTGTTGCAGAACTGTGATGAGAGGTTTCAGTACAAGTATCAGCTGCGTTCCCACATGAGCATCCACATCGGGCACAAACAGTTCATGTGCCAGTGGTGTGGCAAAGACTTCAATATGAAACAGTACTTTGATGAGCACATGAAGACACACACTGGTAAGAACTTAGCAGAGAAAAGTACAGGTACCTGCAGAACAGAAACATTCCTACTCTTTTGCCTGTATTCCCTCCCTTGGAACTTGGGATCAAAGCTGGTACCCAGCATAGAAAAACAGAAAGGAGAGGGTAATAGGATAACTTCCTGTTCAATGAAAAGAACTGTTTATAGTCCTGTGATTCAGTGCTTGGGGAGCTGAGAGGTTAGGCCTTATGGAAGATTTTCTTGGGCCATCATAATCCAAAGGTGAGAGAGGATATCATAAAGACTGGGGGCTTCCGTGAAACAGATGACTCTGTTTGCTGAAGGCAGCAGTCAGAATAGCTTTTGTAGTCTGCAGTTTGTATAAGCATGCTGAAGTAAGTGTTAGCAGTTGTTCAGTGTCTAACCAACTGCCATATCCGTGTTTGTCAGGAGAGAAGCCCTTTATCTGTGAAATCTGTGGGAAAAGCTTCACCAGCCGCCCAAACATGAAGAGGCATCGCCGAACTCACACAGGGGAGAAGCCCTACCCATGTGATGTGTGTGGCCAGCGATTTCGCTTCTCCAACATGCTCAAGGCACACAAGGAGAAGTGCTTCCGTGTTACCAGCCCGGTTAACGTGTCATCTGCTGTCCAGATCCCACTGTCCACAACTTCTGCCACCACGGTTCCTGCTGTAGTGAACACACCCACCGCCCCAACCCCGCCAATCAACCTGAACCCAGTCAGCACGCTTCCTCCACGCCCCATTCCCCATCCGTATTCACATCTTCACCTACATCCTCATCCTCACCATCCACATCATCTTCCAGTCCCACCCGTTCCCCATTTACCCCCTCCTCCCGCTCTTTTTAAGAGCGAGCCTTTAAATCACAGGGGTCAGAGTGAGGACAGCTTTTTGCGACACCTGGCAGAAAAAAACAGTTCAGCACAGCACCACTAACATCTTTGCTTCCTGCCAGCTATTTTCCCATTTTATGCACATGGAAACATGCCCTCATGGAAGTGCAGAGGCTTCGTTGATGAGGACTTTCGTCTCTCTCATAGCCCCAGCAGATGGTCCTGATTTTTCCTTTGAATCAGTTAGCAAACAAGGAAATCCTGTTTTGGATCAGCAGTGCTCATTTGAACCTGGGAACCAACAGGACTTCACCCCAATTTGCTTGTGTTTTCCTGGTGACTTTTATAAATTTCGGATACTGAGACTTGTGGAATTTTATAATTTCATATCAGCTGATGAGGTATGCTTGCTTTTATATCCCGGACTTCTCCTCAAAGAGGAGATAGGCCTGGTTTTCTTTGTACTAATCGGAAAGGCTGTGAGATTAATACAGAGCATTAATTGTATCACTGTGTATCGTAATGGATTCTTTTCAGCTTTTGGTGCCGGCTATGGAGTGAGCCAGCCACGTATCACGGTATATTTGAGCATTATAAAGAAAGACAAAAAAATTTTCTTGTTTGTGTAGCTCTCCTAACACACTCTTTATTTTACTACAGAAATTATTTTAGAGTTTTTTGTATAGACCTATTTAGTAGTCAGTTTCTAAAATGAAATGTATTTCAATAAGCGGTGTAATTTTTTCAGTGTAGCTGGACCTATGTTGTATAATAGATAAATTTTTATAATCATCAAAATGTGATTCTTAAAAGATGCATATAGCTTCTATAGTTAAAGTTATTCTTACAACCGTACAACTTAAAACAACAAAAGGTGCTTCAGAGAAGAAAGGAATCCAAGAGGTCTCTGGAAAGGTTGCCTCAAAAGCTATGTTGATTTCAGAACTTTATGTAATTTATTTTAGTAGGTTGGTGGGGTTTGTTTTGTTTTGTTTTGTTTTTCTACCTTCGGTTTCCCTTTCCACAGTTTCTGTTAAGAGTTTATGGAGAAGGATGTTGAGATACTGTATTCTCCCTCCTCAGATTTCATTAAGTGCAACTGGAGTCAGCTGTGAAATGGGCTGGAGAGGGAGTATCTCAAGTCAGCCAAGCATCTTTATGTAGGAGAGCCTGTTTTAATGGCTTTTCATGGTGTGATTTTAAGCTGGGGATCCTATCAAATGCTGCTCTTCAGATTGCTTTTTGGAATTCCTGGAGTGAGGAGAGGGTCATTAAGTGAAATCATAAATGCAGCGTTTCTGACTGGTTGATTGTAAGAGTGAGAAGTTTGGATGAGACAGTGGTGTTTCAGTTGTTAAGAAAATGCTGACAGCAGTGTATGTGCCATGGGAAGCTCCAACCCACAAATACACTGTGCATAAAATTATGGGATGATTTCTAGGAGTTGTAGTCACATGTTTGGCAAATCTGAGCTCTACAGTTGTAGGATAGGAAGCTTGGAATTGTAGGCATGTCACTGTTCCATAATCCTGGGAGGCAACGAGGAGGAAATGACAAGTAGTGCAGGGATGGTGGGCTGGAATGCCAAATGTGTATGTTTTAACCATCAAGTAGCTGTTAATTTTTCAGGTTTGTATTTCTCTTCAACTAAAACTAAGTATAGCAGCATTATGCAATCTAGTGAATCGTTGCCACCTTCAATGAAGACAGATGCTCAAGGCAACGCACTGTAAGTTCTCACTTCTTTAAACTGTGTACTCTTCTGAGCTGCTTTTTAAATGAAATCCCACCAAACTGTAGATCCAGAGATCCTCTAGGCAGATGTCTAACTTACCATTCTGCTTACTGATGAACCGGGGTTTTGTGGCTGATGGGATTTAAGCTTTTTCAGTCTTCAAGATAGCAGAAATGGTGGAAATTCTTCTTCCTGTTACTTCCTCGAAGTGAATGCTTTTAAGCACTGTGTTTTGGAACACTATGTCCTCTGTCTGTCGAGAATTAGCTCCTTAGTTGATGTTTTTCACCATTTTCTACCATCTAATCATTAATATTTTTTTCATAACGTGCATAGCAAGCTGTAGGAACCAGGAAGGGCAGTTTTGGCCCAACAAACCTATTCGTTTCTGACTGAGCTGAAACCCCTTCCAGCATTTCTGAAAAATAAAACGATGTGTTTTTTAAATGTCTTCTCTACAGTATTTATATGCACTCTCTTATCTTCTAGGCAAAAAAAAAAGCCAGTAACAAAAGTGGATTTACACTCGTGATGACAACTGTTGTATTTACTGTGGCTGGTCCGCCCCAGAGGTTCTATGCATTCCATGTCACGTTTGCACCCTACATTTCTGTTGTGCCACTATTTTACGGTCAGGCCCATTATTAAATGATTTTTAAATGCTAAAAATCAGTTGTATTCCGTTTTTACAAAATGATCTTCTCAATAAATTTACCACATTAGGCTGCCATTCAGAATCCTGAAATACAGAACACGGTTTTTTTTTCCCCTATTGTTTAGTTCATAGCAATGATCCCTTCTGTTTTTCTTACGAGACTTAAACTTAGGAATTCCTTTCTGTGGAAGAAGATGAAACTTTCTAAGCAGTTTCACAGCCTGTCATAATGTCAACAGATTCTCCTAATTGCCTGGGACAGACGTAGTGAAAGCTGACAGACTGGTCTAGCAGTGTTGCAATGTGGGATTTTATGAAGCACATCTTTTGCCAAAAAAGGAAAGCGGGTGTTACAAAAGTCTGGAAATTAAAGGGTAAGCTTTGCTGAGGCTTTTCACTCCTGCTTCAATTTGCTTAAGTATGCACACCTACAGCATTTGTGCAACACTAAGGAATGTATTCAGGTGCGTTTACTACTTTTTGCATCTGTTAACAAGCTGAGAACAATATTTTGTGTGAGCTTTATTACATTTGCGTAGCACACAAGCTTGGTTTGTGTCACTGAAGTGCTTCAAGAAGAGCAAAGACAAGTAACCCCAACTGCAGGTTTGATTTGAACGTTCTTGGAAGGTGAGACTGACTTCTCCATTCGTTTTCCAAAGCATCCTACAGCCTAAGGGGAACTTTAACTTACTTTTTGAAATTACATTTGAAGGGGAAGAATTCAGCAGAATTAATATTGCAATTGGGAGGCTGGCTGTTGAAAGGACAGTGTCTTTCATAAAGAAGTTTAAGCCACTAGTCCTGCAGACAGTGCCTTATCCTTACTTAAGGCCACTGGCTGTGTGGGCTTGTTTACTCAGTGTATTATCTCAGGCTCATTTACCTTCCTAGATGAAGGCGTGGTGATTATCTGTTTTGTATTGACTTGCCTGTCTGAGTTATTGGCTCTCCTATTTACACAGCCTGGATGCTTGGTAGATGATCTAATTTGTATTGCTGTGCACATCAAAAGTGACTGTCACCCACCTTGTGTTCCCAGCCACATCTCAAATTATGGGCTTTTGAAAGAGTGCTTTGAGCTGAATGTGGGCTCTTATCACTGGGAGATTAGTTCCTATCTCAGCACTGCAATCCCTTTGGATATTTTTGCCTTTGCCCCATTGCATCTCCTGAGCATGTAAAAGCAATGTTCAGTTTGTTGGAGAGGAGAAGGCAGAACTCACAGGTGTGCAGTTTAAAGCTAGTGCTTCCCTTCGATACTTCTGGTCTGTTTTAATCAGGTTAACTGAGCTGAAGGTTTCTGAGCTGAAAACCTGAGCCCAGGTTTCTGAGCTGAAAAGATGGCTGTTTTTGTAATTTATTTACTGACTGCCTATTTCTTTGCACTGTAGTGGCCTATGGTGTGACCATTATGGGGCTGAGTACCATTTTGTTAGGAGGTGGAGAGTCTGTTGTGCAGAGCTGTTCCTGTTCTTGCAAAGGTAGTGCTGCATTGACACGTTCTGGTTTGATTCTGAATTGCAGAGCACGTAGGCCTTAGAGAAAACAATAAAGGAATAAGCAACGTGCAAATACAGCACTGGAGAACACTAAGTAATGTCCAACTTCTTGTTTTCTCTTGGGACTTGACCTCAGGGTTGTACAATGTTTCACTGGTTGTTTTATGCTTTCCTATTTCTATTAACTAGCAGTATTAAAAAAGAAAACCCACCACCATGATGTGTGACTCAAGAGGATTTCTTTTTACCACTGCTGAGGAACATCTCACTTGTAAATGACCATCGTTAGCTACGAGCTCATCAGTCCAAAACAGATAAATCCCATTCCTCTCCAGACCATATAGTAAATCTTATTTCCAAAGTAGAAAAAAGGTACTGTGAAAATTAATGGCTTTTAAATGGTTTCATCCTTCTTCAGTTCAGCTTTGAAAGCAGAAGTGTCGCCATGCGAGGTTTGACGTGCATGGTAAGATTTAAACAGCCCTCTGTGGCACATCAATTGCCAGCTTCCATCACATAAATCTGCCTTGAACCACAATGGCTGTTCTGCTTGTAGCTGAAATGGTTTTGTACCTTTGTCACCATTTGGTTTGGTTTGGTTCTGGTTGAACAGTGCTCTTTGCTATCAGCTCAGAGGATCTGTTCTTCACAGGGTGCAGGTAGGGAAGAAGGATCATTTGTGTTCAGACTTTGTGGATGAAATGTGATCGTTTTTTGTGGAAATTCTGGAGTTTCATAACTGGAATTTAATTCAATTTTAGTAACAGATAGAAAGAGAAGGAAATTTGAAGTAACCTGGCACTAATATTGTCTTGCTGACCAAAGGAGGTATAAATTAGTTAATGTTTGGATTTAAGCACATCAGTGGTGCTGAAAACAACTACTGCTGTATATTGTAGGTGTATGGGAGGCATGGCAGAGAAATTAAAACCCACTGCAAAGGAAAGAGACATTCAAGGGGAAGGCAAGCACTTGCATTTTGTGTAGGTCCCAAAGTCTACCTTAGCATTCACGTGTTGGTAATAGAAGCTGGTTATCCTAGCAGCAACAGGAGAATGGGGCAGCTTTTAAGCTTCCAATCTAAATCTGAATGAGAGATGAGTTAGGTTAGTGATGCTGTGATTCTCATTTCGTGTTCACTCAGCAGCTCCCCACGATGATTCCAGCCTGAGCTGGCCTGCTCCCATAAATTGTGGTGCAGAAGTTCTCTGTGGATCACAGAGGGCGCCCTCTGCTCTCAGAAATTCAGACAGAGCTGTGCCTTTTTGAGGTGAGGACAAACATTGGAAGGATTTGAAGGCTTTTTTTTCCTTTCTCCATTCTAAAAATTGGCCTGTCCTTCTTTTTGCAAATAAATCCTCCTGCTGCCTTGATCTGATGCTGCTTTCACAGATTAGAATCAGCAAATGCATCTGCTGATGAAATTTCTCTGGATATTGGGAACTGCCTTTGTGCTCAGTCATGGCCCGTGTGTGTACAAAGTGCATTCTTGCAGTGCAGGCCTCTTTGTGTACTGAGAATTTATGCACACAAGCTCTGTAGCCAAATGGAGCTTCCCTGAGAGCAGCAGTGGCTGTAGGTGTTCACAGCCTGTTTCGTCACATTGCTGAACAGTTCTTTCATCCTTTCCATTTGGCATGAAGGTAGATTTGTGTGGTGCATGCTTGCACTCCCACTTTTCATGCTGTTTTCCACAAACTGAGGCCCTCCACCACGTACTCCAGCAGAACAGCCTAATGGTATCAACTTCAAACACATCTGAAATGGAGAAACGATAGAATATTTTGCACCAGAAAGGAAACGGTGCTTTGGTTTGGTTTGTGTCTGAATTCCCTGCCCTGCAAAACCTGCCCAGGTGGAGGCAGAGCAGAAGTCCCTTGCTGAAGTGATCTATTAACGTTAATTATTATCTTCTGCTTGGAGAACTCTGAACATTGTTGTTAGTTTTTCTTTTTAATCAACCCATATGATAACAGCGTGGTTCCCTGATATTTTTTTATCTCGATTCTGCACAAAGGTGACATTTGTGCCCACACTGACAGTAATCAGTAGAGGATGTCTTTTCAATATACTGCACATCTACGTGTTCCTGAGCTGGGTGTCTGGTTTCCTAAAGGGTCACTGAAGCCTTTCAAGCTCCACTGACCGGGTACAGAACCCAGACATAAAGGCTGGTGGGAAAACACCCCTACAGTTCTCATGGGCTGGTGAGGTCGGTTGATTTTCTGATATGCTGCTGAATTAATGCACTTTCCTAAGATAAGGAGAGGCATCAAGGGCAAGAGCTGAAGTCTGAAATGCAGTTTAAAGACTCACACGTGCATAGTCTGTTCAGATTTAACTTTGTTAAAATGATTACCTCTAAGGACAATTAATCTTGCTAGACACATACACTGAGTTCATTAGAGGTACTGGGATAAATCGTGTCACTGAGTCATACAGGTGGTTTCTCACTTTGGGAGGGACTTTTCCATTCTTGTTACAAATTGCAGGAGCATAATGATTTGACAGGAATTGTTGTTGGTAAGAAAGCAGAAGGTTCTTTGGGTAAGCTGCAGGTGAATTGCATTTTCTTGTGTCTTAGATTGGAAGGTGTAGGAAGGAAACCATTGTAAGAACAAAGGTTTTTGTGTCCCCTTGAGGTTTGCCATAGCTCAGCTGGAACAAACAGCAGGCAGTGTTCCCAAAGACTTTGAGCTTGTCCAAACAGAAGCAGCCTCAGTTTTTTCTCCCCTAACACAATTGAAGCTTGAAAAATAAACTTAATTTGCAACTGTATTTTTGCAAAAGGTCTGATTTAATTTTTTCAGCTGCCATTGGTAATGTATTATTGGTAATGTATTATTTGATGCTCTTAGGAGGTACAGCAGTTGGTGCTAATGTCAGGTGAGGTTCCAGCCCACGTGGAAAGAGGGGCTTAGTGATGTAGCACCTTTCATTCTTCAACCTTAAATTCCAGGATCAGATGTAGAAGGATGCTGGAGAGCTTGGTGTGTGTTTGTTTCAGAGCAGCAATGGTACAATGCCTTGATGGGAAGGTAATGAAAAGGAGTTGTTGCTCTGTTCAAAAGCTGCAGCTGTAGAAAAAGCACAGTAATGAGTTTTCCCCACCTGAAAAGTTAATTGACATATTAAAAGAAGAGAGATGAGCATATAGGAAGCTGAAGTGTTCTGACTCTGCTTCTCCTGAACCCCTATTACAGTTCCTGCATTGAGATTTCAAGTGATAGCTGATGCTAGCAAAAGGAGTAAAAGAGGCCCACAGAGTGAAGTCAGGAGAGTGCTGCAGCATGGCCACCAAACGACTGACAGCCCTGCAGTGACCTTGAGCTGACAAACAGTAAGGATCTGCACTTGTTGGTTACACCACACTTCTTGCTTATGCGACCCGAACGTAACTGAGTGTGTTATGACTAAGTGCTGTTTATGTTTACCATCTTAATTTTGCAATTTCATCTTCAGATTGCCTTAGCTCTGTTTTGCCTGTTGTCTGAGAGTAACGATCAAGGGGCAGCTGACGTGAGCTCACTAAGTGTCATGGGCAGCCTTTCACATGTGCTGCTACCCTGTGCTGCACATTGGGGTGGGATCTGGGAGTGAAAACTAAAGGATGGTGTGTTCACATCTGATCTGTGAGCTGCAAAATAACTCTTGTGATCGTGTGTTGGCATATCTGAGAGCTTGCAAAATGAACGACTGAGAAAGCATGTTACAAAATAGCTGCCAGTTTTGCTCTCAAACAGGAATCCAGCCTGCAGTGCCAGGCAATGAACTGTTGTCTGCTTGCTTTCCATCTAAAATACTGGGGTGCTTTCATCTCAATGCTTAAAACTCTCAGCCTCCCTTCTGCACACTGTAGGAATTTCTTAATACCTTTACCAGGAAGATAACTCTGTGTTAAAATTAGGAAGTGTATTAAAAGAGGATTGTTGTAAAACAGAGCCATTCATCTAAAGGTTTCCTTTGGTGTTTACTTGAGCAGCCTGCGTGCTTAAATTTAGTGTATTACTGTCAGATGAGTAAATATCCGTGTTCTGCAGATGTGGAACTGAGAGACTGACATTATGTAAGCAAATGACAGCTGGGGACAGAGCTCTGAGCTATTTCTGATCCAGACTGCTGCCCTAACCACAGGATCACCATTTCCCTTTTCAGTTCTAGATTTTCTGCATAATTTCCCCCACAAGGTTTTTCAGACAGTAGATGGAGTGTATTACAGTCAAGGAGATAAGAGTCAGCTCCTTTGTGGTTGTATGGTAGCTGCTATCTACGGACAGAAAATTACCAACAGGAAAAACAGCAGCTCAGGGATCTGACCCATCTCACAATGCGTTCCTGAGTGCTGAAGGTAAGCGTGGAACAGAGCACAGCCTGCATTTCAATGGGCAATGTCTCAGAGTAATGATAAACAAAATTAGTTCAGACTGAAAATTGATACTTTCCAAGACAGCCCGAGCATGAAGATATCGGTTTTCTGGTAGATATCATTAATAGTCTGAAGGTCTCAGGACACCTAAAATGAACCACGGTGTCCTGTTCAAACTCTGGTGTAATGGCTCTGCTTCTTACATAGCGACTGTGATTTCCATAGGTTAAGGCATCCTACAGCTCTCTTTCACAACAGGTTCTGGAGAGTGATAAAAGAAAATGCACTGTATGTCAACAGAGAGGTTGAATTTGATAGTAGCCACAAGATGACTTTGTTCCCAGGGGGAAAAAAGAACAGGTGCACTGTGGAAAGAAAGCGTCAAGGAAGCACCTCATCTAACTGTCCATTCCAGCTGCAGGTTTGCAGTCCTAGAATCACTGCATGGTGGGGTTGGAAAGGGCCTTGAAGCCCATCCAGTTCCACTCCTGCCATGGGCTGGGTGCCCCCCAGCAGCTCAGGCAGCCCAGGACCCATCCATGAACTTGGGCACCTCCAGAGATGGTGCACCCCCAGCTCTGGGCAGCAGTGCCAGCATCTCAACAACCTCTGTGTAAAGAATTTCCTCCTCACATCTCCCCTCTTCTAGTTTAAAGCCATTCCCCCTTGTCCTGTCACTATCAGACCGAGTAAAAAGATGCTCTCCATGTTTTCTATGAGCTCCCTTTAAGTACTGGAGGGCTGCAATGAGGTCTCCCTGCAACCTTATCCAGGCTGAACAAGCACAGCTCCCGCAGCCCGCTTCTCAACCTCGTTGGGGTCCCTTTGGATGGGATCCCTTCCTTCAGCTGTACCAACTCCCAGAAAGTTCTCCTCTCCAGTACTTTTAGGCTTGGTTTATTACGAAACACACAGAGATTGGAATTACTTCCATGTGAAAGAATAGGATTTCCAGCTGAATGAATGAAATGTATCTGACAGGACTGCAGTTACTGAGAGGAATGTGTTGCTCTGCTCACCAGCCTGGCAGCATGAGAGCAGTTAAAGCAGCAGATTCTGCTGACCTGTAGTGTGCAGAGATAGCACTATCAGTGCCTCTCTTACACTGCTTCAGCAGAAGCTTATCCCACCTGATAAAAAGCCCTGTCTTGTTGCCTGTGTTTCCTGATTTCTAAGTATTATATAAAACAGAACATATTGAGTGCTCTGTTTCATATGGAGCTGCCCAGTTCCAGTTTGGTGTTTCTTTTTAATCCCTTGTTGTACCTTTATATCATGGCAGCTTGTTACATGAATCATTAATGGTGATTAGTCTTGTAAATGCTTTCTTAACTACAAGTCTTAATATAAAACTTCTTCCTCAAGATGCTTAACTAGAGACAGAAAGGAGCTTTTGGTGAGTAAGTTCTGAGTGGGAGTGTTGTTTTTCAGGTTGTCTGAACTACATGACAGTTCTGTCTAGGTGAAGAGGGCAGAAATGTGCATATTTAGTGGGGAAGAGGGGGGAAATGTGCATATTTAGTGGGGAAGAGGGGGGAAATGTGCATATTTAGTGGGGAAAAGGGGAGATGTAAGTCGCCTGTAAGCCAGTGGGCGAAGAGCTTGCCCAGGACTTAAGGTAGATGTTTGATTCACTTCTCTTTAAAAAGCAATTGGAGTCGTACTCATCCCCTGACCACACGAGTACAATAAGGTGACTGTGAGGAGGTACACAGCATGGCTGTTTTATTTGCCCCATTTAATAACTTATTTCCATAAAAACCAACATTTACAAGATGGAAAAGGTGTGGGAGTCCTGTCTCCTGCTGGGTGGTTACCTGACCTCTCTGGTGAGTCTTTCTGTCTTCTTTAGGGATTATGACCAGTACAAAATTGAAGCCTGTGTTGGAGGAACCTCAGGAGACCTGGAATAGCCTGAACTGAGCAAAGCTGCGGCTCTGTGTCGTGTCCCAGCTGCTGCACTGGGGGGGTTTGCAGATTTGGATGCATGGCGAGGTCACCCCATGCAGTGAAAAGCCAGGAGTGGAGTTTTGCTCTCTCTTTTCTTGACAGTTTGGTTTTTTGGCGGTGCTTTGTTGTTTCTTTTCCTCTCCCTGATACCGAACAAACATTATTTGCTCAGCAAATGTTTATTGCTATAAAAGAAATGTGTAAGATGACAGTGTTGGGAAGGAGATAGCACAAGGATAGCCTGCAATTGCTGGCTCCTTGCCTGCGTACCTTAAAGACAACAGAGTTCCCCACGTGAATAGAGAAGAGCTGCAGTTTTACTCTGAGGTTCTCCAGAAGGTGAAGCAGGACTCTGAGACAAGTGGCCAGATGGATTTCATGGGGTCTGCTGAATTGGGCTTCACCTGAGTGCTGCTGTTTGTTGCTGGAGGGCCGTGGGCAGCAATGGGGCGGCTGGCAGCTGCGTGCAGTTGTAGGCTTGCTGGGTTGCTGATGCAATCCACTTGTTGGTTAAAAAACAGGACGACGGGCTTGGACAGAAGCGTACAGCAGTGAATTTCCTTCAGCAAAGGGATGTTACACCCATTGTGGGGAAATTGTGTGTTCATAAGAGGGTTGCCTGCCCGGTCAGGGGTTGCCAGGAACCAGAGCAGCCCAATGCAGAGCCATGCCGTCCTCACTTGCTCTCCTGGATTCTTAACAGTGGAAAATCACTGGGATACAGGATCACCCTTGCCAAACTCCTCTGCCTGTGATGTTTCTCGAATGATCTTCGCCCTGGTGCTGCTCAGTGGGAAGGAGACAGCATGCAGGGGACAGCGTGCCCTTGTTGGGTTTCCCATTGCCTTGGACCTACCGGTGGATCACACAAACGCAGCCTGCTGCGTTCCTGGGAGGTGGTGCGACCCCAGGGGGCTGTAACAGCCCCAATGGCTCAGACTAAATAGCTGATAGAATAGTTCCTTGATAACCAGGATTCTTTCAGAGGGGTGGCTGCAGGCAGCTCTCACTGCATAGAGGTCAGTGTGCTTTAACTATCAGAAGCAAAGTCCGTTAGGAGAGATCTCAAAATAGCAGTGCTTCGGCTGCAGGAACGCTGCGGGCTGGGGCTGAATTATGGAGAAATGGGGGGGAATCTACGGGGCTACGCCTGGGGCTGCGGGCAGGGAGCGCTCCGCAGCACAGCTGGCACCGGAGAACTCCTTTTTGTGCAGCTCTTCTTCAATTTAGTGCGGCTCCTTCCTTTCTTTAGCCGCCGTTAATTAAAAAGCAGGACAAAACCCATCCTCTGGCAGCCACTTCAGGACGTGTTTTTCAATGCCGCGCTGCTGCGTCCCCTCCCTGCGCACACCCTCAGTGCAGACTTTGAACAAGCAGCGCTTTGCTTTTTTTTTTCCCCCCCTTTTTTTTTAATCACTGGCGATCCCGGCCCGAATTACACGTCCTGCACAGCCACAGATACCGCTGCCCCCGCCCTGCGAGCACGGGGGGGGGTCGGGGCGTGGGTTCGCTTTGCAGCACCCTGCAATTCGATGTCCTGCGGCGGAGCCAGCACCCAAAATTAGCCGTGCTGCGGGCGGCGCCCGGCCAGAAAAAGGGCTATTTCGGGGTCCTGCCGTGCAGAAAAGGGGCATTTTGGGCAGCGCCGAAGGGCTGAGCCCTCGCCCCGCCCGGGCGCCGTTTGGGGCGAATTGCCGCATTTTTGGGTCCGAGCCTCCCTGTCGGTTTTTTGCAAAGCAGTGCGGAGCGGCGAAGCTTCTCGGAGACAAAAAAAAAAAAAAAAAGCGAAATAGGTTCTTGTTGGTTATTGCTGATTTTGCTATAACTTTTTAGGAGCAAAGTCACGGCACGGCCGCGCTCCCTCCCTGAGGGTGCGCGTCCCCGACGTTTATCTGGGGAGGGGAACGCGGCTCTCTGCGCCCCCGCCCGACGGGAAAGGGGCGGGATTTCGGTAAGCACCGCCTCCTTGCTGCGCGCCGGGCGGGCTGCTATTGGCTGCGCGAGCGATGACGTACGCGCACTGCGGTTGTCCTGTGGCGCCGCGCCGGGGCTTCGTTTGCGTCGCCTTAAAGGGGCCGCGCTCGCGGCAGCCCCGGCAGCGGCGCCGGCCCCGCGCTGCTCCCCAGCCGCCGGTGTCTGGCCCTGCTCCGCCGCTCTGCGGGGTGAACCGGGCGCTCCCGGGAGGTTCCGACCCGGTAAGGAAGCCCTGGAGGCTGCTCAGACATGAGTCGGCACCGGCACGACTGCTGCCAGTACCGAGAGGTGCCGACTCCGGTAGGAGGCTGCGAGGAGCGGTGCACGGGGGCGGCTGGCGCCGGTACCGGGAGATGCCAAGCCGGCAGGGCGGGTACCGGTACCGGGAGGTGCCCACTCCGTGACGGTCTCCAATGGCTGGTGCGGCCGGTACCGGGAGGTGTCAATCTGGTTAGGGCTGGTGCCGGTACCGGGAGGTACTGGTATAGAGCAGGAGCCTTCAGGCACCGATCATGCGTGAGCCAGCCCCATTGCGGCTGTCACCCGTACTGGCAGGACCCGAGGAGCGACCACGCATCATTCGGCACCGGCCCCGCTCCGTGTGCCCGGCGGTTCGGTCCTGGCAGCTCCCGGCGCTCCCGGTGCCGCTCCTCTGCGTGCGCCCCTCGGCAGCCCCATCCCCGGGGAGCGAACCGCACTCCGGGAGCTGATTTCGGGCTCCGCGGAGCACCCGCTGTCTGCCATCCACCGCCTCACAGGTGTAGCATTTTGGGGCTAAAACAGCCTGCTTCGGGTTTGTTGCTTGTTGGGGTTTTTTTTGCAGGGAGAGCAAGGCTTTGGTCACGGCGCTTTGAACTGCGTCGTCCTCTTGCTGTCGGACAGGGGGAAAAAACAAGTGTATAAAATGGACCGTCCATGGATCATCCACCAACGGGGGGTGCTTTCCCCTCCTTTGCTTTTGGGGCAGCAGCACTTTTTGTCTTCTGCTTTTCCTTTAGTACGGATCTAGGGGGTGGGCAAACAGATTTGGCGGAGGTCAGCAGTGGGGCTTGGGGTTTAAAAAAAGATATATTGTGTGCTCCAGAAACATCAGCTAAGCTTAAAAACATCAAAAAAGGAGGTGTGGAGTAAGCAGGGCGATGGAAATGTGCTTGGGCAGAAGGGAGATGCCCCAGTGCCCGTCGCTGTGACAGCAGGTCCTGCAGCAGTGCTGGGTGGGTGGGTGCAGCACTGCGCTGCTCTCACACGGCGCCGTGTCCTGCGCTGAACCCGAACTCATGGGATTAAGCTGTAAATCCCACAGCCGGGCAGAGTTCCCCTGGGACACACAGCGGTGACCGCTCCGGGGAGATAACGAGGGTGGCAAATGTCGCTGGGCTCCTATGGGGGGCGGGAGGATGCTTGAGGGGGATGGGAGAGAGAGAAAACATCGAGGTTTGGGGGATAAATGACCCGGAGAGATTCATCTACGTGTGACACCAACAGCTTTTATCGGGGACATTTTCACCCTCGTCCCGAATTGAGTTCATTTAACCCTTTGCGTTCGGTGCCGTTAACAAACCAACGTCTGTTTCATTTTCCAGTTCCAGCCTTCAGGCTTTGAATGATGTTAGGAAGCACGGCAGCTTTAATTTCCTTTTGGAAGGACTCGTTTTTCTTTGCAGAAGGTGGAAGGACACTCTCCCAGGAAGCAGCTGCCCGGTGAGTCATCTCCACGTATAAATAGCGCTGGTGGGAGCGGAGCCGCAGTTTGCTCCTCGCAGAGCAAAGGGGTGCAGTGCTTCTCTTTAGATGGAGAAAGGGAGCATCCATTCCTTAGGAAATCCTGGGTCCTTATGCACAAAATAACTCCGGGACTTCAGCTTTTAGAGCTGCCCGTAAGCTGTTATCCATGGGGCTCCACGCAGCTGTTCCAGGGCTCTTTCTTTGCTGCTGTAATGCGTCCTTAAAGCTCAGACCAAAATGATTTTGGCACCAATTGAGGATATAAAGAAAAAAAAGCAAAATCACAATTACTCTTCCATGCTATTTATTCTGTTTCTTTTGATTCGAGCCTGAAAATCATAGTGGTGAATTTCAGCCCCAGGCTGGCTGTGGCTTTATTTGGTTTTAAATGATGCCTGTGAATAAGCACCGTCTTTTGGTGGGTGCTTACAAACAGGAGTTGGTTTGGACAACCTGAGGCTGTGGGAGAACCAGCCCATGGCAGAGCAACTGGATAATCCTCAAGTTCCTTTCCAACCTAAGCCCTTCTGTGATTTGTTGTGGCCAAAATAACCCGGTGCTGGCCTTAAAACCACTCAATTCCCAAACAAATCCCCTACAGACCAAAAAAAAACCTCTTCCTAAAGTGACATCAAAAAAATCATCGAAATCCTCCTCGATTCAGGCAGCAAACCATTAAATTGCCCGCGTCCCGCTGTGTTATTCCTCCTGCCCGGGTCTCCCACCAGGCTGAACTCTGAGTTTTGGCATGCTGAGGTTTTCTGTCGCTCTGTTTTTCTCCCCACGCACCGCAAGAGGTCGGCACAATCACGGATCCGGGGCTGTGCCTGCACTGCGGGCAGCAGGCTGGCACGGCTATACCAGAGCTGCCTGCGCCCTTCTTTTCCTTCCAAGATAATTGCTCCATTTAAACGAGCAGCCCAAACTAATTAGACTGGAAGAAAATCAGGACGATTTTTGGAACGGGACGTTGTTGCCGAGTTGGGTCTTTTCATGTGTGGCAAAGCCTGAGTGCTTGGGAGAGCTAAGAGGGATCAGGAGCATTAAGTGGTCCCTGCCCACTCACACTGCTCCCTACGGAGTCATTTAATTCTTCAGCTCCTGGTACAAAAGGTCATGAGCTTGGAAGGTCAGTGCAGGACAAGGGCACGTAGCGTGCTGCACGTCTCTGCACATGGCAGCCTTTAACCAGCATCACCCTTATGGTTTGCAGTGAGGAGCCCAACACAGAGAGCCCTAAACGGGACCTTCAGCAAAGTGGTGCTTGGAGAGTGATGGTCTTAAAATGAAAAGGTGCTGTGAGGGTGTTGGGCTGCCATGCCTGTTTAAGGTCAGTGTGATTCTCTATGTTTTCACCTCTCTGTCTCTTCTCAGGGTCAGGGAGCAGAAGTGGGTCCCTGTCCTGCATGTCTGATTGGTGGCTGTGAGCGGGGGCTGCTGGGTTTGGCACTGGGCCTGGGCTGAGGCTGTCCAGCTCTGTGTGTTGTCAGCAATGTGGTTTTACTTTGGAGAGAAGGGCAGACCCCAACTCTGAGCCCAGCCCAAAAGGAAACCACATTCAGGTGACAGCACAAAAATTAACCTGCAAAGTCTTTTCTTTTCCAAGGAAAAGCCAGACTTGTCCTTGCAAGGATGGCAGCAAGAGGGGTTTGTTTGCAGGTACACAAATCCTTTTGCACAGACGTGACGTGAGTGGGATGGGGAGCAAACTCTGCCTCGCCCCTTCCCCAGGGCCCATGCGAACGTCCAACACTGTCCCCATGTCCCATGGGAGGACGTGTGTCAGTCCTTGGCACACTGACCACCTTGACTGCAGTACAGGGATTAGCAGTGGCAAAGTGATCTCTTTATAGGAAGGATAAACACGCCAGGGTCAGGGCTGAGGTATGTCAGCAGGGGATTACCCCCCAAGGCCCCCAGCTGGGTTAATGAGCTACATGGCAAAATGTGGGCAGGGATAATTTGCTCTGCGGCACTGGCAGCCTCTTGTGTTGCGTTTGTTGCCTTTGGCTCCAAAGCCAAGTGCTCAGCTCACTGTGGGCGCTCTTCTCCCCCCCGCAGGGTGTTGGTATGGCCAGCTCCCGGCCTCCCAAGTACCTCCTGGTCTTCGATTTTGATGAGACCATCATCAATGAGAACAGTGATGACTCCATCGTGCGGGCGGCGCCGGGGCAGGCACTGCCTGAGCACATCCGGCAGAGCTTCCGCGAGGGCTTCTACAACGAGTACATGCAGCGCGTCCTGGCCTACATGGGGGACCAGGGCGTCAAGATGGGGGACTTCAAGGCCGTCTATGAGAACATTCCCCTGTCTCCGGGCATGCCTGACCTCTTCCAGTTCCTCTCCAAGAACCACGAGCTCTTCGAGATCATCCTCATCTCCGACGCCAACATGTTTGGCATTGAGTGCAACCTGAGGGCGGCAGGTTTTTATTCCCTCTTCCGCAAAATCTTCAGCAACCCGTCCAGCTTTGACAAGAGGGGTTACTTCACCTTGGGGCCCTACCACAGCCACAAGTGCCTTGACTGCCCAGCCAATATGTGCAAACGCAAAATCCTAACGGAGTACCTGGCCGAGAGAGCGCAGGAGGAGGTGGAGTTCGAGAGGGTATTTTACGTTGGGGATGGTGCCAATGACTTCTGCCCTTCGGTGACTTTGACTTCAGCTGACGTTGCTTTCCCCCGCAAGGGCTACCCCATGCACCAGATGACCCAGGAGATGGAGAAGAAGCAGCATGGAGCCTTCCAGGCCACCGTTGTTCCATGGGAGTCGGCGACCGAGGTTGCCCGCTATCTGCAGGAGCTCCTCAAGAAGAAGTGCTGAGGAAGGGTGGCTCCAAAGAGGCTTGTTTACCATAAGCAGCTGGGAAGGGAGAAGGCTGGGAGGTCACGTCCTGCACCCCATGTTTATTTGGCACTGCTCACTTGGACTTTGATTCCTGGACTGCTTTCCTGCCTTCCTCTCCAAGCTCCTATCTCCCCAGTGATTGAAGCACTTTCTCTCCCCCCACATCCCTTTCTCTTCCCTCTGCCACAGTGAGATGAAGTCTTCTCTATGCAGCTTAGATGGCTTCTCTGCTGTTGGTGGTTGGCAACACTAATGGTATGGGATTTTTTTTCCCTTTTTGACTTCTCAAGAGCAGTTCTTTACCATCTCAGCCAGCTCTCCTGCAGGCTGAGCCCTGCACGTGCTTCCTCTTGACTTCGCCCCTCTCACCTCCTGCCCATCTCCACTCTCCATGCAGGAGCCACATGCTGTTGCCTTCAACCCAATGCTCCAAGGGCTCCTTACCTCTCCAGGAAGCCACGAGAAATTCGGTCTGGGCAGTTTGTGCTGCCCAGGCTCCCCAGCTCGCCCTGCACCCCACTCCTTGCTCAGCAGGTGAGCCTTGCACAGGACCTCAATGTCCCTTCAGACTTTATTTTCTGGAAAAAAAAAAATCATGAGAAATCAAGGAACCCCTTTGGAAGGTACCTTGCAAAAATAAAAAGCAACCCTCCTTTAGCTCCCATTGTCCTCACCCCATTTTTTTTTGGGGGGGAGAGGCAGAACGGCCGCATCCTGCTTGAGGAGAAAGACCTGACTTCATCTTCCTCTTCCTCCCCCATCACTTCCCCTCCTGGGGCAGCAGCCCCCCATTCATCCCCAGTGCAGACAGTTCATGTTTTTGCTGGGTCATATTGACTGCCCTGCAACCTCCTGCCCTGCTTCAGAGGTGCTGAAACCGCCCCCCCAGCTGGAGAGAGAGGTGCTTCAGCACTTCTGGTATCAGCTCCCCAAAGGCCAAACCCTCTTACCCCACTGCAGTGTTAACTGCCCATTCTAATTGCACTCTATAGAGGGGAACTTGCAGTATTTTACTCTCTGGTGTTGGCTTTTCCTGGATTTATCCACAGCCTTAAATGACCTCTGAGAGTGGCTTGTAACTACTCCAAAGCATAGGAACCCTGGCAGCAAATGAGAGTGGTAAGGAAATAACCAAAGTAGCCCTGAGATGATCCTCCTTTATTTCATTTTTTCTCCCCTTTCTTCGTTCTTCCTCTTCTGGACAACTGTGTGGAACTTAAAGCCATGGAATTAAAGAAATATACATATATATGTATATAGATCTATATCTATATATTACAGATACACAAGTTATTTGTATCCAGAACATAAACCTGAGTGTGAAATGGCTCTGAGGTGCATGCACATGGTGTTTCTCTTCCTCAGGCTGCAGGAGGAAGCAGACAGCCTTGGGAGCTGAGCAGGGGAGCAGCAGAGTGGGGTTGGGTTATGAGCAATGCTCTGCAGGTTGGGCCTGACCCTACAGGAGCCCCTTTGGTGCAGGATTTAGACATGGCTCACCCTCCTCTCTCCCCATCTCAAGCAGCTGGGGCCAGGGAGCAGTTCCTCTGTGGTTACTGCCCCAGAGCTGCTCTCCTCTTCATGCTTGCTTGTGATTTCTGAGCTTTGGTCCTGCTCTACCGTCAGTTCTAGGGGTCCAGGAGCAGCACCAGGGTCAGTCCAAGGGATTTCAGAGCTTGCTGCCCTCCCAGTTCCAACAGCTTGAGGGACAGGGGAGTTGCCTCAGTGCTAAACCTTCACAGCATCATCGTCAGCAATTGCTGGTGTCATTAAAAAAAGATTAAGGGTGGGAGAGGTGCAAGGAGCAGGCAGGGGGATGTGCGGGGTGCAGGCAGCAGCATCTGGCACGGGGCCATGGCGTGGCTGCAGCAAAAGGGCTGAGCTGTGCAAAACAGCAGCTGCACAAAGCCAAAAGTCAAAAGCAAAGTGGAGCCCTCGCCTCCTGCACACGGCTGAGCTGGGTGGGCGATGAGGGGTCGGGGAGCTCCTGGTGCTCAGAAGGGCTCCACGTAATTGCCAGGGAAGAAACCTGCCTCCTCGCCCAGGATGCCTTCACACCATCCATCAGAGTACCTCCGTGTGACATAGATGAGGGCCCCAGGCTCGAAGGAGAGCTCGTTGTCCTTCTGCCGTGTGTACGGGTAGATGGTCAGCACTGTGCAAAGAGGGGGAGAGAGGTCATGGAGCAGAGAGGGGACAGCTGAGATGGGCAGGAGGGAAGGGCTGAGCCTCTGCACTGCCCTGCAGTGGGGCAGTCACATCCTCAGTGCTGTGACCACCAAAGAATCTGGTGGATCCCAGCAGATCTGACCCTGGGGCTGCTGTACCTTTTTCCAGGTAGCTCTGAGGGACACAGGGGGGTTCCTCTGCAGCTGCTGGTGGTGGTGGTGGGGTGAAATCCTCAAAGTTGGGCAATACTGGTGGTGGTGGCAGTGGTGGCTCGAGGTCATCAGGGACTGTAAAACAATTTCAGTGAGGGCCAAGGGAGCAGAGACCACGCCCAGCATTTGTGTTTGAAATGAGCACCCCAGCACCCCCAGACACTGCAGCACTCACCTGGAAGGCTGAAGTCTGGTGGGGGCACAGCCAGGTCCCCCGGCGGTGGTGGGAGCAGATCCCCAGGGAGAGGTGGGGGTGGTGGGATGGTGGCTGCAGCCGGGGTGGGTGGTGGTCCCGGGAGGGGTGGGGGTGGGGGTGGTGCTGGGATGCCTTCCCCAGGGGCTCCTCCACTCGAGCTGGGGATTCAGAGTCAGGGAAAAGGTGGGGGGAGGCCAAGCCAGGGGCATGTCTTAGCCCTCCCACCTTTGAACACAGGTGTCTGCCCTGTGCTAGGACAGGGTGACACCCAGTGCTGTCACCATGGGCAGGCACCCCAGCCATCTGTGTGCAAAGCCATTTCCCCACTCTGTGCCTTAGTTTCCCCCTTGGGAACCATCTCTGTCAAGTTCTTTTGCTCTAGAGGTGCACAGTGAATTTCCTGTTCCCCAAAACCATATTGCTTATCAAAACCTCTCTGTGAATAGATGCAGTGGGGTAACCACAGCTGCCCCAGGCCCACTGATCCCCTTCCCTGGGCATTCCAGACCCCCCCCCAGGCCCAGGCTGGTACCTGACCGATGTCAGTGAGGAGGCAGATGAAGCTGCAGAGAGCTTTCCCTCGGGAACCATGGGAGGCTGGATGGGCTCAGGGACACGAGTGCTCCTCCTGCCAACAGAGCAGGCGCTGAGCCCACGCTGCCAGGTGGTGGCTTGGCGTGAGGACAGGGATAGGACACTGGGCAGCTGCATTGGGCAGCAACACCCCATGGCTCTGTCCCTGCTGTTGTCACCTGCTCAGTAACACCCAGGCCAGAAAGATTCCCTACTGCACACCACCCCAGAAGCCTCACCCCATGGTGCCTGCAGACTGCGTGGCTATCTTGATCCCTTTCCGAGACAGCGTGCCTGTGCGGGACAGCTGGGTGCTGTGGTCCTGCAGGCAGGAGAAGACACAGACACATGACAAGCTCATTGCACCCCACAGAATCACAGAATCAGTAAGGTTGGAAAGGACCTATAAGATCATCTAGTCCAACCATCCACCTATCACCAATGGTTCTCGCTAAACCATATCCCTCATCACAACATCCAAACGTTCCTTGAACACCTCCAGGGTCGGTGACTCCACCACCTCCCTGGGCAGCCCATTCCAGTGCCTGACCACTCTTTCAGAGCAGTAGTATTTCCTAATATCCAGCCTGAATCTTCCCTGGCACAGCTTGAAACCATTCCCTCTAGTCCTATCACCAGTTACACGAGAGAAGAGGCCGACCCCCAGCTCACTGCAACCTCCCTTCAGGTAGTCATAGAGAGCAATGAGGTCTCCCCTGAGCCTCCTCTTCTCCAGACTGAACAATCCCAGCTCCCTCAGCCGCTCCTCACAAGGCCTGTGCTCCAGACCCCTCACCAACTTTGTTGCCCTTCTTTGAACACGCTCCAGGGCCTCAATGTCTTTCTTGCAGTGAGGCATGGGAAACCCCATGCCTACCATGCCCCTGCAGTGCCCCCTAGGCTTTTGGCGAACCCTTCACGAAAAGACGGGAGGTGTGGGGAGCTGCCCCAATGGATAGGAGCAGACACTGGTGCTGCTGTGTGGCATTGCCACCGTGGGAACTGCAGCCCCAGCACCACCACTTCCCCTCCGACTCCACGGTGGTTTCACACTGTGCACGTGGCTCTGATGCTGCTGAAACCCACAGGCGCCTTCCGGTGAGGGGCAGCTTACGGGGGCAGTTTCGGTGCTGGAACAGCACTGTGGGAGCGCAGCAGCTCAGGCCCAGCCTTGGCCAAGCAGTTCTGGGTCTGTGCCTTTGTGGCACTGACAGTGTCCCACTCCCCTCCTGCCCCAAGATGAGCCCCGCTGGGACAAGTCTTGGAGTGGGCTGGGGGAAGTATGGACAGACCCCACTTCTCCATCCAGGAGGGGTTTTGTGCCCCCACCAGGTCACAGAAAGCCCATCTGAGCCCCCACCTTCCCATGGGACACCCTCCAGGCTGACCTTTATGCCGTGGCCTATGTCATCCAGGATGCTGAAGTTGAGGGGTTTCCTGTAGTAGGGCTCCAGGGAGGGTGGGTTGGGGGGGGATGTGATCTTCTGGTGGGATGGGAACCTCTTGCTGACGGTCAGAGAGCCGATCTCCCGGCGAGACACTTTCTCCTTGTGCATGTCAACACACTGTGGAGACGGCAGGAAGGGCTCTAGGAAGCCTTCAAGTGTCAGGAAGAGGGCGAGTGGCTGCAGTGCTCTGCGTCAACGTCCCCAGTTCTCCAAGGGGACAAGGCCAGCATCCACCAAGGGGAGATAACAGCATCTGAGCCCTTCTGACTGCTGCAGGGTGGCTCCTTGGGGGTTTCCCCAGAGGCTGCCATGGTCCCCAAACACCCAGACTGAGACAACACCTCAAGAAGAGTTTCCCACCCCTCGGTGGACTTGTCCTTTAGCAGGTTGAGTGACCAAGGTGCTGCAGGGGCTGACAGGCAATTAAAACCACAGGGAAGGATGGCCTCCAGACCCTATAAGCTGCTCAGTAACATCCCCTTTTTTTGAGGCCACCCCCTTCTCAGGGCCCAAACCCCACAGCAGCACAGACTCGTGACTTGAAAGTGGCTGAGGTCGGACCCACCTGGGCTACACAACTGACATTGGCCTCCAGCTTCTGCAGCTCAGCTGCCTGCAGGTCCAGCAGCTGCAGGAAGGTGGTAGCCAGGCTGCTGACCTGGTAGGCCACGCTGGCCAAGGACTGCGTGCTGAACGCCATCGTCTCCTCCAGAGCCTTCCGCTTGTCGCTCGCCTGGAGGGTGAAACACAGCTGTGATGAGCTGGGATGGCTGACAGCACACAGTGCCCCCGCCACCATTCCCACACTGGAGTCACAAGGGAGCAAAGGGGCTTCCTTCTGCTTTCCAAATGCATCACAGTACCTCCAGCTCAGGCAGTGGGACTCAGCGGTGCTCAGCACCGTCAGGGTGCAGTGGGACAAGCACAGAGGGGATCAGGAGGGTCTGTGCTGTTGGGGCCATTCCAGCCCTGCTGCCAGCAGCTGGGGAAGCAGTCTCAGTTCTCTGAACTGTTTTGCGTGCTTCCCCTTCAGAGATGCAGCTGGGGGCTGTGAACCGGCCAGAAGCTTCAGCACGAGAAAATAACCCAGCCCTGGAGGATGCTTAACTGAGGCAGCAGCAATGCCCGGCCATGGGACAGGGAATGCAGGGTCACAGCCCCAGATGGGATGGGGGCATGACCCCTTCAGGTCTGCCATGGGGAAGCGAGGCCACCAGGGTAGGATCCTTAAAGCACCTGGGAAACCCCCTGGTCAGGGCACTATCCCCAGCCAATGGGGCCAAACCAACCCTTTTGCACTCCCTCAGCAGATCACGAGGACGGGGGGAGGAGGGCAGCACAGAGCCCAATGCCCACCCTGCACTGTGCAGCACCTCCTAAACCCTTAGCTGCCATCCCCGCTCCCCTCCAGCACCAAAACCCCTGGAAGACCCCCCCCCAAATGTCCCACACATAACCCTGACGGCTGAGCAGAGAGGAAACTGAGGCACAAGAGAAGCGCTGAGAACTCTCAATGCTGGGCAGGAAATGAATGGGGACAGCGGAGCCTTCACCCCCACACCATCCTCCCCACCACCACCACAATCCCCCCATCCCAGCTACCCCCCAGCCCCACACCCAGCCCCACACCCCACCTGCAGGTAGTTGCTCTCGCAGTACTCAGCCACGCGCTGCAGGTTGCTGTAGTTGTCGCGCAGGCCCTGCCGTGCCGTGGGGACATCGCAGGGCTGCAGCAGCTCCGCCATGGTGCCGGGACCGGAACCCACTTCCTCCCCAGCCGCCCAGGCGTCGCGTTTTGAAGCTCGCGGCGATGCTGACGCAGTGCTTTGCGGATGCCCCGTGGGTTGTCACCTCTCCCAGCTCAGCCGGCTCTGCTGACCCACGGCCCCATGAGGAGAGGGCTTGGCAGGCTGGGGGCCACCTTGTCTGCCATAGCAGTGGAGGCCTGGGGGCACAGAGGAACATGCGGGTGGAACCTGAAAGCTGTTGGGGTGCTGCGAGCCCAGTCCCCACCTACACCTGCCCTTCACATCCATACTTACCCCCCCCTGAATTCAACCAGCTCCATCAAGGGGGCATGGCTTCTTCATGGGGCTGAAGGCAGCACGGCCCCGGGCAGGGCGGCATTTCCAGGACAGTGCTGCAGTTTGGCTCCTAACGGCCCAAATTTGGCCATTTCTGGGCATTTTGGGGCTTGCACCTCCATCCTCTGACAGATCCTGGTGGGCACGGGGTCAGGCCTGGCTCTGTTGCATCCAGCGAGGGGAATTCCCTTCCCCTTGCCATTATGGGACTGGCAGGAGGAGATCTAGCCCCAGGGTGCTGCTTCCATTGCCTGCTCAGCTTCCCCAGACAGCCCCATTCCCCCACCTCGCCCAGCTCAGGCTGGGTGCAGCCATCAATTTCTGCTTGGCTCCATGTGCCGGGACAGCGCGTCCTTTCTTGTGCTTTGCTATTGGCCTTTCCCATCCCCACAGGACAGTGTGAGAGGCCACGGCCAAGGGCAGGAAACTCTCACTTCCCAGCACTGGGAGGGTCCCTGGTGCTGGGAATCCCCCTCCACCTCCTCCTCCTTGCGCTTCCTCGGGGCCTCCTGAACTCTGTCCTCAGCTTCAGTGTTATGCACGAGCCAAGCAAGAGCCGAATGCCCATCCTGAGCCCACAGCAATTAGTGTGAGGATGAGGGAAATGATGAACCAGCTCTGCTTCTCACACCCTCAATGGCCAAGAGCCACCCCAGCTGCCTCCTGGCCCCCTACAGTCCCCTTACCCCAGCTCCCATCCTCTCCATTCCCTCCCATGGTGGAACCTGTTCCAGCTCCCATAGGGGATGCTCCCTTTGCTCCCCTAGCCAGGCCCCAGCCCTGCACAGGCTCAAACACACACAGTGGGAGTTCAGGGGCTGTCAAGTGCCCCACAAAGCACATCTCCACCCTTGCCCTTCCTCCCCCATCCTCACCCTCTCCCAGCCCTCCCCTATGGCCCCACCACTGATTACCCGGAGCTTTGAGGCTAATGCCCAACACCTGACCAGCTTATTCTTCTGAGTCTATTATCAGCTTAGAGACCAAAGACATCTGCTCCCTGCTACCGGCTGGGAGATCTGAAGGAGTCTTCAACCAGAACAGTGCAGACACAGAGGACAGCAGCTCGATGGGTTTCTGAGCACCTCCAGCACTGAGAGGGGCAGCCCCTCATCCACACAGGTAAGTGGCATTGCTTCCTCCAGGCACAAAGGCATTGCAGGTGCTACCACCACCTCCATGGGTTGATAGCTGAGCTGCAGCTTTCATCTCCTTGGGACCCACCATGCCACATAAGCATTGATGGGGAGAGGAGCATTGGGCACGCGTGACATGAAAACAGCCACACAAAACCAGCAGGGTCTGGGGAACTGAAGTTTGATGCCTTCCAAAGCAGAGACAAGACACACTGCTGCTTAATCACGTTCCTCTTTATGATTCAAGAGGTTGTGGCCAGGCTTTCAAGCCCAAGTTTAATATGGGAGCAGCACGAGCCAACTCTCCAAATCTCTCTTATATCCCTTGGATGAGCCTTTGTAAAAAACAGATGGGCTTTTCCAACTCACAGCATGGAACGTCTCTGTGCACACAGAGGTAACAGAAACGAAGGCACACAAGCCACTTCTTGTCCTTGGGAAACAGCCTCTGCTGTACACAAAGACTGGGCTGGATCTTCCTCTGCTGCCTTCAGACTGCTATTTTTGCTCAATTTGTCTGGTGAGAACAAGCAAAGCAAAATCTGATCACTGCAGTTATGCTGTGCTTTGAAAGGGGCCTGAAAGCTTCAGCTGAGACGTTATCAGCGTTTGCAATAGCTTTAGGGCAAAAGCAATAGTCCTAACGTGCCCTAGGAGAAGCCTGACTATACTTCAAGCACCTGCCATCTCTGTTGGTTACAGGGCAGAATGGCTCAGGATATGACAGAGAAGGAACTGTTGAAAATGGAACTGGATCAGCTGAAGAAGGAGGTGAAGAACGAGAGGCAAATGGTGAGTATTGCCCCAAAATGCAAAATGGGGAGTAACCTTGGCACCCTGAGGACGCTGATGGGGCACACCACAGCCAAGGGCAGCTCCGTGGTTGCCTCTCCCAGAGGCTCACATGGATTTGTACGCAGACTATGAGCAAGAGAGCAGCTCTGCAGCGACTGCTTGTTGCCATAACCCACACGGGGCGTCTCCTTCCTTCCTTCCTTGCAGGTCTCCAAGACAGGCAAAGAGCTCAAGGAGTACATTGAATCCATGGCAGGAGAGGATCCACTGCTGAAAGGTGTCCCTGAGGACAAGAACCCCTTTAAGGAGAAGGGCGGCTGTACGATAAGCTGACATCCTTCCTCCTCCTGCACCGCCCTGCTTGGGCACAGAGCAGTTCCCATGCTCAAACCAAGACTGTCAGAAACCTGCTTTCCCTATAGTCTGACCTCAGCACCGGGGAGTACCAGAATAAAATGTAGTTGCATCTGAAGTAGCAGCAGAAGAAAAAAATAGAGAAAAAAGAAAAAAATCACCCCTCTGATCCCAGAGATGAGGTGCAGCAGGCGGAGCAGAGCGTGTTCGTGTGCTCCCATCACTGATTTATGGCTGGTTTCCAGCAAGCAGAAGTTCTGTGTTTTCAGCAGGCAGCAGCAAAGTGGGCTTTAATGGCACAGGTAGGGCTAGGAATAGGTACAGCCATTACCTGTTGGTATAGGGGGGTGTAGGGCGGTACTGAAACACGTAGGGCTGTACCTGGACTCCAACTCCAGGCAGCCCAGCAGCAGAGCGGGCTCCAAAGCCCTGAGCCGAGCCCTCCATCCCCGCTCACTGCACAGAAGCATCCCGGCGGGACCTCACTCGCGTTATCGCCTATCAGTGCCTCAGTTCCCCATCTGGCACAGGCAGACAAACACGCTCTGCTGCTCCGAGGCTCCCAGGGGTCTGAAGCTTTCAGCTCCTCATTCATAACTCCATCCATCGCTCACAGATCGCACCTCCCACCCGCAATGCGTCTACAGCCACTGGGGGGGGGGGTCCAACCAACCAACCCGAGGGAGGCACGGGAAGGAGCAAAGCCTCCGTCAAAAACCTCAGCCTGCCTCCGGGTCCTCCTCGGGAAACCCTCCGGCAACCACAAGAGATCAAAGCCGGGAGGTTTGCAGTCCGGTTCTGCTCCAAGCACCGCCTCGGCTTCACCGCCCGCTCCGTGCAGCCGGGGAAGGGCGGACCGCCTCCGTGCAGGCAGAGGTGCTGCAAAGCCTCGTCCCGCAGTGTGTCACCATCGATAGGGATTGATTCGGAGCCGGCAGCTCTGCTTGGAGGCGGCACAGAAACCGGGGCAGACCGGGGCAGGAGGACGGCGATGGCTGCGCAGGGATGGGGCCGATGGGGTGCGGGGCAGCCGGCCCACAAAAAGGGGAAATAAAGGTTTTGTTCTTCCTCTCGCGGAAACACTGAATAAATCCACTCCGTTCCAAACGCGGTCTCTGTCTCTCTCGTGCCCGCATTCCCGTGCCAAAAACATCGCCTCGGGGCCAACACCGTCCGTCCCCGCCGCTAATCCTGGCGGAGGTCCCATAGAGCTCCGCGTCCCCTGAGCTCAGCAAACACAGCCTGCTTAATCCCGGCTAAACGCCCCGTCACAGCCCGCTCAGCCCCGCGAAGGGCTTTGACTGCGGGACGCCCCACAGAGCCGCCGACCCGCACCGCCACCAGCCCGCCACGCTCTGAACGGCCGCAGTCGCAGCTCAGCCCTCACCGACGAACCCCGCGATAGCTCCGACCGCAGAGGGGGGGGGACGCTCCCAGCCAATAGCAGCGCGGGAAGTTGTGAGTGTCGCCCCGCGCGCCCAATCCGAACCAGCTCCCGGATTAACTCCCGCCCCCCTTAGCACCGCCCCCTCCGCTCTTCCCGCGCATGCGCATCGCAGTGCCAGCGCACCCGCACAAAATGGAGCCCGGGAGGTGCGCGGCGCCGATAAGGGGGAGGCGGAGCACAGGGCGATCCCGCCACACTCACCGCAGCACCGCGTGGCCGCTGCTGTCCCGCGGATTCAGCGACGCGCCGGGGGCAAAAAGTGCGGGAGGTCCCACCGAGATTTGAACTCGGATCGCTGGATTCAAAGTCCAGAGTGCTAACCATTACACCATGGGACCACGGCATACGCATTGCGCCACGGCGCCTTCAGGCTCTGCGCGCCGCCGCGGGCGTCCGGCCCGACCCCGATTCTATCGAGGGGCCGAATGGGGTCCGCCCCGCACAGCCCAATATCCGCGTCCGCCCGGTGCCGGCAGCCGCCCCGCTCGCCTCCCCAGGAGCTCCCGCTGCTTTTCCTTTAAACCGGGACGCCCGCCGCCGTGACCCCGTTCCCCTTCCAGCGGCAAGAAAATGGCATTCCGCCGTCCTCCAAACGCCATTGAATTGTGACACGGGGTTGGGTTCCACCACCGCTACGGGACGGCCCCGAGCACGCGTGGCCTCGGCCCGTGCACCCCCCCGGCACCTCCATTCCTTCGTTCNCAGGTAGTCATAGAGAGCAATGAGGTCTCCCCTGAGCCTCCTCTTCTCCAGACTGAACAATCCCAGCTCCCTCAGCCGCTCCTCACAAGGCCTGTGCTCCAGACCCCTCACCAACTTTGTTGCCCTTCTTTGAACACGCTCCAGGGCCTCAATGTCTTTCTTGCAGTGAGGCATGGGAAACCCCATGCCTACCATGCCCCTGCAGTGCCCCCTAGGCTTTTGGCGAACCCTTCACGAAAAGACGGGAGGTGTGGGGAGCTGCCCCAATGGATAGGAGCAGACACTGGTGCTGCTGTGTGGCATTGCCACCGTGGGAACTGCAGCCCCAGCACCACCACTTCCCCTCCGACTCCACGGTGGTTTCACACTGTGCACGTGGCTCTGATGCTGCTGAAACCCACAGGCGCCTTCCGGTGAGGGGCAGCTTACGGGGGCAGTTTCGGTGCTGGAACAGCACTGTGGGAGCACAGCAGCTCAGGCCCAGCCTTGGCCAAGCAGTTCTGGGTCTGTGCCTTTGTGGCACTGACAGTGTCCCACTCCCCTCCTGCCCCAAGATGAGCCCCGCTGGGACAAGTCTTGGAGTGGGCTGGGGGAAGAATGGACAGACCCCACTTCTCCATCCAGGAGGGGTTTTGTGCCCCCACCAGGTCACAGAAAGCCCATCTGAGCCCCCACCTTCCCATGGGACACCCTCCAGGCTGACCTTTATGCCGTGACCTATGTCATCCAGGATGCTGAAGTTGAGGGGTTTCCTGTAGTAGGGCTCCAGGGAGGGTGGGTTGGGGGGGGATGTGATCTTCTGGTGGGATGGGAACCTCTTGCTGACGGTCAGAGAGCCGATCTCCCGGCGAGACACTTTCTCCTTGTGCATGTCAACACACTGTGGAGACGGCAGGAAGGGCTCTAGGAAGCCTTCAAGTGTCAGGAAGAGGGCGAGTGGCTGCAGTGCTCTGCGTCAACGTCCCCAGTTCTCCAAGGGGACAAGGCCAGCATCCACCAAGGGGAGATAACAGCATCTGAGCCCTTCTGACTGCTGCAGGGTGGCTCCTTGGGGGTTTCCCCAGAGGCTGCCATGGTCCCCAAACACCCAGACTGAGACAACACCTCAAGAAGAGTTTCCCACCCCTCGGTGGACTTGTCCTTTAGCAGGTTGAGTGACCAAGGTGCTGCAGGGGCTGACAGGCAATTAAAACCACAGGGAAGGATGGACTCCAGACCCTATAAGCTGCTCAGTAACATCCCCTTTTTTTGAGGCCACCCCCTTCTCAGGGCCCAAACCCCACAGCAGCACAGACTCGTGACTTGAAAGTGGCTGAGGTCGGACCCACCTGGGCTACACAACTGACATTGGCCTCCAGCTTCTGCAGCTCAGCTGCCTGCAGGTCCAGCAGCTGCAGGAAGGTGGTAGCCAGGCTGCTGACCTGGTAGGCCACGCTGGCCAAGGACTGCGTGCTGAACGCCATCGTCTCCTCCAGAGCCTTCCGCTTGTCGCTCGCCTGGAGGGTGAAACACAGCTGTGATGAGCTGGGATGGCTGACAGCACACAGTGCCCCCGCCACCATTCCCACACTGGAGTCACAAGGGAGCAAAGGGGCTTCCTTCTGCTTTCCAAATGCATCACAGTACCTCCAGCTCAGGCAGTGGGACTCAGCGGTGCTCAGCACCATCAGGGTGCAGTGGGACAAGCACAGAGGGGATCAGGAGGGTCTGTGCTGTTGGGGCCATTCCAGCCCTGCTGCCAGCAGCTGGGGAAGCAGTCTCAGTTCTCTGAACTGTTTTGCGTGCTTCCCCTTCAGAGATGCAGCTGGGGGCTGTGAACCGGCCAGAAGCTTCAGCACGAGAAAATAACCCAGCCCTGGAGGATGCTTAACTGAGGCAGCAGCAATGCCCGGCCATGGGACAGGGAATGCAGGGTCACAGCCCCAGATGGGATGGGGGCATGACCCCTTCAGGTCTGCCATGGGGAAGCGAGGCCAACAGGGTAGGATCCTTAAAGCACCTGGGAAACCCCCTGGTCAGGGCACTATCCCCAGCCAATGGGGCCAAACCAACCCTTTTGCACTCCCTCAGCAGATCACGAGGACGGGGGGAGGAGGGCAGCACAGAGCCCAATGCCCACCCTGCACTGTGCAGCACCTCCTAAACCCTTAGCTGCCATCCCCGCTCCCCTCCAGCACCAAAACCCCTGGAAGACCCCCCCCCAAATGTCCCACACATAACCCTGACGGCTGAGCAGAGAGGAAACTGAGGCACAAGAGAAGCGCTGAGAACTCTCAATGCTGGGCAGGAAATGAATGGGGACAGCGGAGCCTTCACCCCCACACCATCCTCCCCACCACCACCACAATCCCCCCATCCCAGCTACCCCCCAGCCCCACACCCAGCCCCACACCCCACCTGCAGGTAGTTGCTCTCGCAGTACTCAGCCACGCGCTGCAGGTTGCTGTAGTTGTCGCGCAGGCCCTGCCGTGCCGTGGGGACATCGCAGGGCTGCAGCAGCTCCGCCATGGTGCCGGGACCGGAACCCACTTCCTCCCCAGCCGCCCAGGCGTCGCGTTTTGAAGCTCGCGGCGATGCTGACGCAGTGCTTTGCGGATGCCCCGTGGGTTGTCACCTCTCCCAGCTCAGCCGGCTCTGCTGACCCACGGCCCCATGAGGAGAGGGCTTGGCAGGCTGGGGGCCACCTTGTCTGCCATAGCAGTGGAGGCCTGGGGGCACAGAGGAACATGCGGGTGGAACCTGAAAGCTGTTGGGGTGCTGCGAGCCCAGTCCCCACCTACACCTGCCCTTCACATCCATACTTACCCCCCCCTGAATTCAACCAGCTCCATCAAGGGGGCATGGCTTCTTCATGGGGCTGAAGGCAGCACGGCCCCGGGCAGGGCGGCATTTCCAGGACAGTGCTGCAGTTTGGCTCCTAACGGCCCAAATTTGGCCATTTCTGGGCATTTTGGGGCTTGCACCTCCATCCTCTGACAGATCCTGGTGGGCACGGGGTCAGGCCTGGCTCTGTTGCATCCAGCGAGGGGAATTCCCTTCCCCTTGCCATTATGGGACTGGCAGGAGGAGATCTAGCCCCAGGGTGCTGCTTCCATTGCCTGCTCAGCTTCCCCAGACAGCCCCATTCCCCCACCTCGCCCAGCTCAGGCTGGGTGCAGCCATCAATTTCTGCTTGGCTCCATGTGCCGGGACAGCGCGTCCTTTCTTGTGCTTTGCTATTGGCCTTTCCCATCCCCACAGGACAGTGTGAGAGGCCACGGCCAAGGGCAGGAAACTCTCACTTCCCAGCACTGGGAGGGTCCCTGGTGCTGGGAATCCCCCTCCACCTCCTCCTCCTTGCGCTTCCTCGGGGCCTCCTGAACTCTCCTCAGCTTCAGTGTTACGCACGAGCCAAGCAAGAGCCGAATGCCCATCCTGAGCCCACAGCAATTAGTGTGAGGATGAGGGAAATGATGAACCAGCTCTGCTTCTCACACCCTCAATGGCCAAGAGCCACCCCAGCTGCCTCCTGGCCCCCTACAGTCCCCTTACCCCAGCTCCCATCCTCTCCATTCCCTCCCATGGTGGAACCTGTTCCAGCTCCCATAGGGGATGCTCCCTTTGCTCCCCTAGCCAGGCCCCAGCCCTGCACAGGCTCAAACACACACAGTGGGAGTTCAGGGGCTGTCAAGTGCCCCACAAAGCACATCTCCACCCTTGCCCTTCCTCCCCCATCCTCACCCTCTCCCAGCCCTCCCCTATGGCCCCACCACTGATTACCCGGAGCTTTGAGGCTAATGCCCAACACCTGACCAGCTTATTCTTCTGAGTCTATTATCAGCTTAGAGACCAAAGACATCTGCTCCCTGCTACCGGCTGGGAGATCTGAAGGAGTCTTCAACCAGAACAGTGCAGACACAGAGGACAGCAGCTCGATGGGTTTCTGAGCACCTCCAGCACTGAGAGGGGCAGCCCCTCATCCACACAGGTAAGTGGCTTTGCTTCCTCCAGGCACAAAGGCATTGCAGGTGCTACCACCACCTCCATGGGTTGATAGCTGAGCTGCAGCTTTCATCTCCTTGGGACCCACCATGCCACATAAGCATTGATGGGGAGAGGAGCATTGGGCACGCGTGCCATGAAAACAGCCACACAAAACCAGCAGGGTCTGGGGAACTGAAGTTTGATGCCTTCCAAAGCAGAGACAAGACACACTGCTGCTTAATCACGTTCCTCTTTATGATTCAAGAGGTTGTGGCCAGGCTTTCAAGCCCAAGTTTAATATGGGAGCAGCACGAGCCAACTCTCCAAATCTCTCTTATATCCCTTGGATGAGCCTTTGTAAAAAACAGATGGGCTTTTCCAACTCACAGCATGGAACGTCTCTGTGCACACAGAGGTAACAGAAACGAAGGCACACAAGCCACTTCTTGTCCTTGGGAAACAGCCTCTGCTGTACACAAAGACTGGGCTGGATCTTCCTCTGCTGCCTTCAGACTGCTATTTTTGCTCGATTTGTCTGGTGAGAACAAGCAAAGCAAAATCTGATCACTGCAGTTATGCTGTGCTTTGAAAGGGGCCTGAAAGCTTCAGCTGAGACGTTATCAGCGTTTGCAATAGCTTTAGGGCAAAAGCAATAGTCCTAACGTGCCCTAGGAGAAGCCTGACTATACTTCAAGCACCTGCCATCTCTGTTGGTTACAGGGCAGAATGGCTCAGGATATGACAGAGAAGGAACTGTTGAAAATGGAACTGGATCAGCTGAAGAAGGAGGTGAAGAACGAGAGGCAAATGGTGAGTATTGCCCCAAAATGCAAAATGGGGAGTAACCTTGGCACCCTGAGGACGCTGATGGGGCACACCACAGCCAAGGGCAGCTCCGTGGTTGCCTCTCCCAGAGGCTCACATGGATTTGTACGCAGACTATGAGCAAGAGAGCAGCTCTGCAGCGACTGCTTGTTGCCATAACCCACACGGGGCGTCTCCTTCCTTCCTTCCTTGCAGGTCTCCAAGACTGGCAAAGAGCTCAAGGAGTACATTGAATCCATGGCAGGAGAGGATCCACTGCTGAAAGGTGTCCCTGAGGACAAGAACCCCTTTAAGGAGAAGGGCGGCTGTACGATAAGCTGACATCCTTCCTCCTCCTGCACCGCCCTGCTTGGGCGCAGAGCTGTTCCCATGCTCAAACCAAGACTGTCAGAAACCTGCTTTCCCTATAGTCTGACCTCAGCACCGGGGAGTACCAGAATAAAATGTAGTTGCATCTGAAGTAGCAGCAGAAGAAAAAAATAGAGAAAAAAGAAAAAATCACCCCTCTGATCCCAGAAATGAGGTGCAGCAGGCGGAGCAGAGCGTGTTCGTGTGCTCCCATCACTGATTTATGGCTGGTTTCCAGCAAGCAGAAGTTCTGTGTTTTCAGCAGGCAGCAGCAAAGTGGGCTTTAATGGCACAGGTAGGGCTAGGAATAGGTACAGCCATTACCTGTTGGTATAGGGGGGTGTAGGGCGGTACTGAAACACGTAGGGCTGTACCTGGACTCCAACTCCAGGCAGCCCAGCAGCAGAGCGGGCTCCAAAGCCCTGAGCCGAGCCCTCCATCCCCGCTCACTGCACAGAAGCATCCCGGCGGGACCTCACTCGCGTTATCGCCTATCAGTGCCTCAGTTCCCCATCTGGCACAGGCAGACAAACACGCTCTGCTGCTCCGAGGCTCCCAGGGGTCTGAAGCTTTCAGCTCCTCATTCATAACTCCATCCATCGCTCACAGATCGCACCTCCCACCCGCAATGCGTCTACAGCCACTGGGGGGGGGGGTCCAACCAACCAACCCGAGGGAGGCACGGGAAGGAGCAAAGCCTCCGTCAAAAACCTCAGCCTGCCTCCGGGTCCTCCTCGGGAAACCCTCCGGCAACCACAAGAGATCAAAGCCGGGAGGTTTGCAGTCCGGTTCTGCTCCAAGCACCGCCTCGGCTTCACCGCCCGCTCCGTGCAGCCGGGGAAGGGCGGACCGCCTCCGTGCAGGCAGAGGTGCTGCAAAGCCTCGTCCCGCAGTGTGTCACCATCGATAGGGATTGATTCGGAGCCGGCAGCTCTGCTTGGAGGCGGCACAGAAACCGGGGCAGACCGGGGCAGGAGGACGGCGATGGCTGCGCAGGGATGGGGCCGATGGGGTGCGGGGCAGCCGGCCCACAAAAAGGGGAAATAAAGGTTTTGTTCTTCCTCTCGCGGAAACACTGAATAAATCCACTCCGTTCCAAACGCGGTCTCTGTCTCTCTCGTGCCCGCATTCCCGTGCCAAAAACATCGCCTCGGGGCCAACACCGTCCGTCCCCGCCGCTAATCCTGGCGGAGGTCCCATAGAGCTCCGCGTCCCCTGAGCTCAGCAAACACAGCCTGCTTAATCCCGGCTAAACGCCCCGTCACAGCCCGCTCAGCCCCGCGAAGGGCTTTGACTGCGGGACGCCCCACAGAGCCGCCGACCCGCACCGCCACCAGCCCGCCCCGCTCTGAACGGCCGCAGTCGCAGCTCAGCCCTCACCGACGAACCCCGCGATAGCTCCGACCGCAGAGGGGGGGGGACGCTCCCAGCCAATAGCAGCGCGGGAAGTTGTGAGTGTCGCCCCGCGCGCCCAATCCGAACCAGCTCCCGGATTAACTCCCGCCCCCCTTAGCACCGCCCCCTCCGCTCTTCCCGCGCATGCGCATCGCAGTGCCAGCGCTCCCGCACAAAATGGAGCCCGGGAGGTGCGCGGCGCCGGTAAGGGGGTGGCGGAGCACCGGGCGATCCCGCCACACTCTCCGCAGCACCGCGTGGCCGCTGCTGTCCCGCGGATTCAGCGACGCGCCGGGGGCAAAAAGTGCGGGAGGTCCCACCGAGATTTGAACTCGGATCGCTGGATTCAAAGTCCAGAGTGCTAACCATTACACCATGGGACCACGGCATACGCGTTGCGCCACGGCGCCTTCAGGCTCTGCGCGCCGCCGCGGGCGTCCGGCCCGACCCCGATTCTATCGCGGGGCCGAGTGGGGTCCGCCCCGCACAGCCCTATATCCGCGTCCGCCCGGTGCCGGCAGCCGCCCCGCTCGCCTCCCCCGGAGCTCCCGCTGCTTTTCCTTTAAACCGGGACGCCCGCCGCCGTGACCCCGTTCCCCTTCCAGCGGCAAGAAAATGGCATTCCGCCGTCCTCCAAACGCCATTGAGTTGTGACACGGGGTTGGGTTCCACCACCGCTACGGGACGGCCCCGAGCACGCGTGGCCTCGGCCCGTGCACCCCCCCGGCACCTCCATTCCTTCGTTCCCCCCCCCCAAATTGATGAAGAATGCACAGGAACAGCATTAGAGGGTTTTGTTTTTTTTTTTCCTTTTTTTTATTTTTTTTTTAAATTTTTTTTAATTTTTTTAAAATGAAACAGTGGAGTAAAGCGGTTTGTGGCAAAACCTTGCTGGGAGAGAAATGAAGCCCGCATCCGTCCGCCATCCCTGCTACTCCACGCCCAAAGCAACCGCCTCACGCGTGGGAGGGAGGTGGGTGGAACAGGCAAAGAGGAGGGGAAAGGTAGAAAGAAACAGCCAAGAGGAGGAACGCCAGCATCGGCCCCGTACAGTACAACGGTTCGGAGGAACAGCCTGAAATCGTATTGGGGCGGCCGCTGGGAGACATTGCTTTGGCCATTGGTGTGGTGAGCGCCCTTGGGTGCAGCTGTCCCATAGCTCCTGGGTGTGGGGGGAATGGGACCCCAGAGCTGGCTCCATTGGATCAGACTGTATGGCTGGAGGACTAACTGCTCAGGGCAGTGCTCATGCTATCAGCAGCCCAGTGGCACCAACCCAATGCCACCAACTTGGTGCCACCAACCTGGTACGACCAAACTGGTGCCACCAGTGAGCCACCAGTCCGATGCCACCAACTTGGTGCCACCAACCCAGTTCCACCAATCCAGAGCCAACTTGGTGCCACCCACCAACCCAGTTCCACCAACTTGGTGCCGCCGATTCCATCAACCCGGTGCCACCAGTGGTGCCACCAACCTGGTGCCACCACCCCAATTTCCACCAACTTGGTGCCACCAACCTGATTCCATCAACCTGGTGCCACCAACCCAGTACCACCACCCCAATTCCACCAACCCACACCCATGGCCACTGGGAAAACCATCAACTGATGGCCCCAGCATCTCCCACCCATGCACAATGGGGTTCAGCCCCGCAACGCTGGGGAGCTGATGGAGTTCTACTGCTGACAGAAGTAAACAACAAAGTCCAAAAGGGAAAAAAACAAAACAAATGTAATGGAAGTTTGAGCATTAAAAATTAAAAATAATTAAAAAAAAAAAATCAGTCACAACCGAACGGTTTGGACTGCTGAGGTCTGGAGCTTTTACAACTAACGACCACTTTAAAGTGAAAAGAAAGCCCATAAGTTCTAATTTTAAAGAACATTTTTCTTTGGAAAAAGAGTAATTTTTTTTTTCCCCCTAAACTACAGCATGTGGAGTTGCCACTACCTAGTTTTAATCTATTGTCACTAAGAGGTAGATAAACAAAAATGACTTGGTTATATAGGAGGTCGCGCCCCGGGGCTGACGCAGTGGAGTGGGCAGACCCCCGGCTCCAGGGCTTCCTCTGGGGCTTTGCCTCACGTGGGGTGACCCCAAAAGTCGTCGGGTTCCGATGCAGCCGCCCAGAGCTGGGTACAAGGCAGCGTCAGGGGAGGGGGAAGGCACATGTTGGGTCTGAGGACCGGATTTTGCCTCCTGAAGTCAACAAAAGTTGGATGTCAACACTGAATCCAGATGCGTTTCGAATGAACCGATATCTGCGGGGTAACGAACGCTTCAACCCATTCCAGTGATTCTCACGGTTTCCACTCTGATTCCAGACAATCCCATCCGTTTTCTGGGGTGACCCCAGTGGCAGTGGGGGGGGTGTGGGAAGGATGGGGCCCTGCGGGATGCTCTGCCCCAAGCGCTGCGTCCCCATGGACAACAGCCTGTACTGCTTTACAGAGACCATTTCCCAAATGGGTCGAAAAAAACGGCTTTGGTTCTGCTGTACAGCTGTCTCCCATGCCCTAATTTGGTGCTGGTTATTTTTTTTCCAAGCAAAAAGTCCCTTTTCATCATTAGCTCACGTTGATGCTTTCCAGTTTGTAACTCACCGCTCTGCCACCGTGGCCCAACACAGCTTCCCTGCTCAGAGCTTCCCTGCTCAGAGCTTCCCTGCTCAGAGCTTCCCTGCTCAGAGCTATCTGCCTGCACCAAAAGCTACAAAATGCATAATGCAGCAATGGGTCAATTTCCAATGGGCCCAACGTACTGCTCAGCAACCACTCCAAACCAGCAGCCTTCCTCACCAGCTCTCCTCTTCTACACTGCAGCTCTCCCCCTGNACTCTACCCCAACCCTACTCTACCCCAACCCTACTCTACCCCAACCCTACTCTACCCCAACCCTACTCTACCCCAACATAAAGGTGAACAAAAAGAAATCAGGGCAGAAAGGAGGATATTTCTCAAAGATCTGCAACCCCAAGTTGATGAATTCTGGGGCAGCCCAACTCCCAGCAATGGAAATCCCATTTTCTGTCCCCAGGGAAGGGGCAGTGTGCCATTGGGGCCCATGGGGTAGCTGTGGGGCACTTACTGCCTGGTCTGCTCCCGGTTTGTGTAGGTGACATTAACCACGGCTGTCTCACTGTCTGTGTTCACTGCAATAAAAGAGGCAGAAATTAGAGCCAGCGTGAGCAGCCTGGGCCATCACGCATGATCTTGGCCATTGGACAGCACCTATGTCTGTACAGCCCATCCTGCTTTATCACAGGGATGTCCTTGTTTTGGCCAAGCAACAAGAGGACCCACTGACCAGACTCGGACATCTTTAGCCATGGATACCTCTGACAAAGAACAACGTGTCTGTCCTCTCCCTCCTCCAGCCCCAAATAGCTAGGGCAGAAAATATTTAAACAACAACAAGTTGGCTCCTTCTTTCAGTCTTACCTTGCTCACAGTTTTCTACAGTGCCATATTGTGCTAGCAAGCCATCCAGAACCTGGGAAACAGAGAAAAAGCCCATTATACCGTGACAGTCAGGACAGACCCAGGAAACACAGTCAATCGATAAAGGCAGCTTTCTGGTCATTAAGACTTCACAAGCAATTAGATGAGCAAAGCTGCTGTGTGCCCCAGGATGTTGGGTCAACAGGCCCCAGAGCTGGAGCTGGGAGAGCAGCAAGACAAGGGAGAAGTCCCAACAGCTGGAAGGAAGGATCCGCGTTGTTCCTACAATGGTTAAATCATATAATGCTGCTATTAATGGGGATTTTGTTGGTGGATCTTGCATTGCTTCTATCAGAAGAATTGAATCCAGCATAGAAGAGGAAAAGCTGCATGGATGCAAGGCTACAGCACCATGAGACCCAGTTAAAAACAAAGAAAAGGATGAACCAACTGTAATCCCAAGGGCAGAAACCCAGAGGGGAGCCAGTCCTTAAATGTGCCCCACACTTCTCAGTGTGAGTCCTTGTGCCTCAGGCTCGTGCCCTGCTCCCTCACCCCCTTACCTCCCATCGCAGCTGGGGTGGGATATTCCGGATTTGAATCTTCCGGCTCCTGAAAGAAATGAAAAGTGATTAAAAGCCAGATTTGGTGTCAGCAACGCGTCCATCTCACACTGAACTGCTCCTCATTGATGTACCTAATCAAGCTTTACATTCCCACGTGCTCCCAGGGCTTCTGATGGCTCTCTGTTGATTACACCCCGNCCCCCCCCAGAAAAAAAAAAATCACTGTGTGTGGCTGAGCCCATGGAGATACCAATGGGATTTTGGGGCACAAATCTGTACTGGGAGGGGGAGCTGAGGCTGAGCCCCGGTCCCAGCAAAGCCCCAAATCCCTTTGGCTCTGAACCCCAGATCTGTTTAGCTCCCATGTCCCTTAAAGTGATTACTGAAGGATGGACGTTCAATTCATGCTTCCTACCAAGCGGGCTGTGCTTTGTTCCTATGTTTTATTGCTCTTGTTCAGAGGGAGGAGGGGAAAAAAGCAAAGCACTTCCCTCGCCCCTTCCCCTTCCAGGTCAGCATCTCTGCAGTTAAAGCTCTGCATCCCATTCTGCCATTAGTTCATAGGCCAAAAAAACACCAAAAAAACCCACGATGACAAAAAGAGAAAAGCCCAAAACTCCCCCCAAAAAACAGCTCCTTTCAAGTAAACTAACGTAACATAAAGAAACGTTCAACCAAATGAAATACTAAAGTGTTGTGCTGGAAAATAGAGGTCCTGCGTTGGTTCCTAAGGCTTCAGAAGGCACTGCGCTGCACACACAGCACAGGGGAGAGGAAAGCTCTCCTTCTGCCCACCCTTGGGTGCTGCTGACATGGAGGGCTGCAGAGCTCCCAGGGGACTCGAATCCATTTGGCACTATGGGGTTTTCCTCCCCCCTCCCTTCAGTCCCTTACAACGGATCTCGTTGCCAGTGGGGGTGGTTGGTGATGGTTCACTGGAATTACTGAAAAATTGAAAGAAAAAAGAAAAAAAATGAAAAAAATGAAAAAAAAAATTTAAAGGAGAAAAAGAAAAAGACAAACAAAAAGAATTTTAAAAAAAAAAATGGATCCCAAAGGTTTAACATCGCTCTGGGAACATCCGTCAGCCACACCGCTGAGGCAGGGAAGGGATTGAGGGAGGGATGGGGAAGTGGAGCTGGGGAAGCCCTGGGGGAGCCCCAGAGGCCCTGAGATGAGGGCAGGCAGTGCCTGCAGGGGCTGAGTGCAGTGCCTGGTGTTGGGCTCCATCCCCTGGCGCTCCCCCAGCCCTGCAGCACCTCCCGCTTCAGTTCAGTACAGTGTCAGCACATGGAGCTAAAAATGGGTCAGATGGTGCAGTCTGGTTCTTAGCCCCATCCCTCTTGCCTTGAAAGCCAATCAAACTGCCTTTTAGTGTCGACCAGTTAATGAAAACAATTGCATCTGTCTATGGTAACTGATTCCCAGCCACTCTTAAGCCTGGCATTGGCTTGTTCCACTTTTCACATTGGTGTCAGTGCTGCTCTCATTTCCTCCTCGCTTGCAGCTGGCCGCTCTGTCCCTTCTGGTGCTGCTGCTTCACCTGGGCCAGGATGTCCCGGATTTTGCGCTGTGCCATCTGTGGATGAAAGGAGCAAAAGGGGAATGCAGAAAGATACAGCTGAACAGGAAACCATTGGTCAACCAGGGCACCATTGGCCTTCTTAGCCAGCAGGGCACACTGCTGGCTCATGGTCATCCTGTTGGCCACCAGGACCCCCACGTCCTTCTTATCAGAGCTCCTTTCCAGCAGCTCAGCCCCCATCCTGTACTGATGCTGCAGTTATTCCTCCCCAGGCATAAATCCTGCACATGCCCTCGTTGAATCTCATCACATTCCTCCCTGCCCAGGTCTCACTAAACAGCATCTCAGCCTTCTGTGAGTGCCAGCCACTCCTCCCAGCTTTGCACCATCAGCACACTTGCTGAGGGTGCATTCTATCCCTTCCCTTGGGTCACCGATAAAGATGTTGAATGCGTGTGCATGTACCCCTCACCCCAGCTCACCCTCCTGCCCCCACCACTCCACATCAGCACCCAAAGAGGACGGCGAACAGCAGCAGCCAAGCACAGAAAACACTTCCATAGGAGGAAGCAGTACTGAACACAACCCCTTACGAGCCATCAGAGACTCCACCAGCACCGAGCTGCCGGGAGCATACCTGGCTGGCATAGAAGTGCCCGATGATCTTCACAATGACCTGCTCGTTCTCATCAGGGGTCTGATCCCGTGGAACCACCACCTCCGCAGCCGTCAGGTTCTGCAGCTCATTGACCTGCAGGGAAGGGACAGAGAACATCACCACCACATAGCATGGGAGAGACCCCCACCCCAAATGCTCCCACCCCCTTCCAAACATGACTTTACTTACGGTTTTGCCCCCTTTGCCAATAACCCTCCCTGCAGCTGAGGCAGGGACACGGATGTGAGTCTCCAGCTTCACTTCTTCCTTCGGCCCAAAGAAGTTCTCCTCCTTCAGCTTCCCATAAATCCTGCCTTGTGCCTGCAGAGGGGGGAGGAGCAGCATCAGGGGCTGCTCAAGGTGCTCTGTCCCCACATATCTCCATCCCGGGGACAACAGATTCCCTCCCCAAATCCCGGCTCCTCAGAGCTTTAAGCCATCTCAGCCCCAGGAGGGCTGGTGCTGAGTTAAGACAGCTCTCAGTGTCACAGTGGGGAGGGCTGACTGTGCTGCTCCTCCCCACCATGCTCTGCAGGGAAGGGGATGGTGGAGGGGGCACCGGGTGACCCTGACACCCCACAGCGATGACAAGAAAGTGGGGGGGACCTTGAACTGAGCTTCTGGAGGGCCCGTGATGACCACCATGCGCACTTTGGAGTCCGGCGTCTCCGGGGGTGCAATCTGGAAAGGGGGAAAGAAACGGTCACTGCAGCACCCAGACACATCACCCAGGTTTTTAGGGTGATTTCAGCAGCAGCAGAAGGGCACCCAGCTCAGCAAGAGGTGCTGGCAGGACACTGCTCGTTAACGAGGTGACACTACCTTAATAGAGGCACTTGCGAACCGGGAGAGCTGCTTGATGTGCTGGCCCTTCTTGCCAATGATAGCACCAACCGCTTGGGCAGGGATGAAGACGTGTACGGTCTCCTGCTCCGGAGGCTGAGGGCACAGAACCATTGCTCAGAGCTCACCACGAGGATCCACGCCCCCAAATCCCCCCAGCTGTGTCACCCATGCCATAGGGGCTGGCCAAGCACTCCCTCAACTGCATTTGCAACAAGTGAAGAGCACAGATCCCGCACACACATGGATGTCACCATGCCGAAAGCACCACAAGGATCCTCAGCTGTGCACCTACCATGAAGGAGCTGTATGGAGCAGCCCCGGAGACGCTGCTGGGAGGAGGAGGTACTGCATTGGAGGAGGCAGGGAAGAGGCCGACAGCAGCCAGGTTAAGGCCAGGGATGAGATGAGATTGCAGCTGAAGGGGAGAGGAGAGAAACGCTCATTGCTTGTACCAGGGCATCCTCTTAGAGCACACTGGAGGGGAGGTAGGGCAGGAACCCTGCCTGGCAGAGCTGCCGTCCCGAAGCCGAGCCGCACTCACGCTCATGGCCGCGACATCGTTCTCGTAGGCTTCTCTCACTTTCTTCATGATCTCCTGCTCTGCTTTGCAGCAGTTCTCGATGGAGCCCTTCACCGTAATCGTTCTTTCGGGGTTGTACAGGGTCAGGTCCTGCAAGCTGATGAGAAGCCAGAGTTACACCAGCGCCGGCCAGAGCAGGGAGCAGCGCCGTGGTTTGCTGCCCACGTTTAAGCTGCCTTCCCCAGAAACATGCTTAAAGAATAGAACCCCAGCTCTGCCTGCTAAAAAAGTCAGCACTGCAGCACAGCTCCAAAGGGAAGAGGAGTGGAATTCAGGAAACATAACACGCAGGTATATCAAGACAGCTTTGGGGATCAAAGCACTCATGCCACAGGCTGGCTTCCCAGCTGGTTGACAGGAATCTCTTTGCTTTCCTCACATCCCCCATATCTGCCTCCCCACTTCCACCCACCCCAGGTTGGGAAAGCTCTGCCCTGCTTTTCCCAAAGATAGCAAGGAGCCTTACGATGAGATGGTGATTTTTGTCTCCGTATCCTGCTCCACCTTCTTCAAGTTTCGCCCTTCTTTGCCAATCAGGCGCCCCACAAAGTTGTTATGGGCCAAGATTTTCAGAGGCACTTCATCAGCTCTTGAGAGAGGAACGGGAAAACAACAAAAATTAAAGGCTACAGCAGCCAGAAGAAGAGGGATTGGGTGCAGGGTGACAGGGGAAGATCATGACCCCTTGCTCAGAGTCCCCCAGTTCTCCCAAGGCAAGGCTCCCATGTGCAAACTGGAGCTCTGAGTGCTGGGATGGTAACAGCCCAGCAAGGAGCTGTGGATACAACCCGCATGCACAGAAGGGTAGGGGAAAACCTTACGTCTTCGTGTCCTTTGCCTCCTTCTGCATGATCTCCAAGATCATCTTGCAGGCAGCAGAGCAGCCCTCAGGGGTGGAGTGGATGCTGATGGCTTTTTCTGCAGCTCCTGCGTTCTCCTTACGGTGCACATCAATCCTGCAAGCACAGCATTGATGCCAGAGTGGGCACAGGGCAGAGGCTCTGCAGCTTCTCAGCGTGTGCGCTGGCTGCTCTGCTCCCCCAGCATCCCTGCAGGCTGCCCAGAGCCTAAGTGCAAGCTTAGATGTACACAGGAAAGAAAAGAGCAGTTAATTCTGGGCTCAGCATTCCACATGGACACTGTAGCTAGAAGCTCCATTCACAGAAATCCAAATAAGACATCAGAATCTATTTATTTTAAACAACATGAGTGATCACACAGTGGTCGGTTGCTGGCAGATGGGATGCACTGCTCATCACTTCATATCTTAGACAAAGCCCTCCTTGGGAGCAAAGAGCAAAAATTCATGGGACAAAACCAAATCCAGCCTCGAAAATCACTGCAGACCACTCCACTAATTAGAAGCAATGTGGGGGGGGAAAGGTGGGGGAGAACAGACTCACTTGGACTGTGTCTGCTTGGTAATGTTCCTGATGGTGGCTCCTTCCTTGCCAATGATGGCACCCACATACTGTGTGGGTACCAGCAGACGGAGCGGGATGTCCACGGGCTGCTGCTTGACCGGAGCCCCTGCGGTGACAGGGGAGCCCTGCCGGGGGGCACCCCGGGCCCCAAAGCCGCCCCGCCGCCCATTCTCTGGGCCCTGCACTGACTGCTCGTCGGGGATGTAGGAGACCTTCAGCACGTGGTTCTCCAGCTGGTGCCCGTTCAGCTTCATGATGGCTCTGGAGCAAGGAGAGAAGGGGTTAAGGTGAGGGGATTCCTACCCTTATACTTCCCAGCGTACCGTATCAGCACCAGCCCACCCAAAATGGGACAAATCCACCCAAAACGGGTCAAGCCTTGGCATAACGCCCACTGGGAAAGCACTGGGAATGGGGCACAGAGACAAATGATGCCACGGGGACCTGGCGGGACTTCCCATTCGGTCCAGATGGAGCAAAGTGCTTTAAGGGGGATGTCCAGCCCTGGGGAGGGGATGGGAGCAATGGGTGCAAACAGGGAATGATCCCCAGCTCTCCTCTGCCTTGCAATACATCAGTTGGTATTTCAGCTTCTGGTGGGGATTTTGGGGACTGGCTGCAAGAGCTGAAAGCTGTCGATAGATGGGGCTGGCAGCAAGAGAAAAGCAACAGCTCTGACCACAGCTCTGCACAGCTCTCCTAGCTTCCACAGAGAGAAGTCAAACTGCAGGTCTCCAGAAAGGGCCCAGTGACTCCGTTTCGGGCTGCAAAGCCCCACAGATGAACAGAGAAAGACAACCCCATCCATGCAGCATGCAAAGGGACCAAAGACGCTCCAGAAAGCAGAAAAAGATGGACAGAAAGGTATCACACCTACACCATTATTACTTTTTCCTTGAGTTATAATTACTTAAATCACTTCAGTACAAGAAAATCTCCACTTTTCCTTGAAAAACGTTGGTTTTCTTTACTCTATGAACTGCACAAAAAAGCCTAACTTGGATGTCCTCTAAAGGGCTCCAATTCTACCCCAACCCTACTCTACCCCAACCCTACTCTACCCCAACCCTACTCTACCCCAACCCTACTCTACCCCAACCCTACTCTACCCCAACCCTACTCNCAAAATAGAAAACCACCAAAACGATGAAGGCAGGCTGAGTCCACTGAGTCAGGCTTCATTTTTCCCTTCCTACTCAGCACCAATGCAGAGCTCCCGTGCTCTGCGCCACCATGGCTCACACCTCTGATAGGACCTGGAGCATCACTCAGCCCAACGCTGACCCCAGGCAGACCCCCAGTCCACGCAGACCCTTCCACCTGCTGGCAGCCAGCAATGGGCAGCCAATGTTATCCTCTCCCTTTCCAACAAGATGGAATGGAAACCTCTTGAGCAAAATCACTGCCAACCGCTGCTCCCAAAGCGAATCTGCAGCCCAAATCCTTCACCTCCCATCTGCGCAGCCCACGACCAGGCTGGAACGTTAGCAGCAAGAGCGTTATTGGGATGCTGAAAGGATGGCTCAAGGGATGCTTAGAGGAACGTGCACTTGTCACAGGCTCACACTGACTTCACCCAAACAAAACGGAAGCTACAACAGAGAAAAATAAAATAGAAGAAAAAAAATAGGGAAAAAGAAAAAGAAAAGACTCCATAAAACCCAGTGCTGCTGAAGCCCCATTGCCTCAGATGGGCTTTGAGGACTGAGAAAGTGGGCAGAGCCTGGAAGGACAAAACAAAATCTGATTTTTTGGTGGGGTTTATTTGGCTTTGTTTTTCATTTGCCTCCAGCTGAACGACAACACAACATCCTGACAGCATTAATACAAACCCCATAACCCACGCAGCATCGCTTTGCCCGGTGTGTGGCACTGAGGACCACAAAGTGCTTTGGGGCTGTGGGCAGTACCCTGTGAGGTAGGTGAGCAGCATGAGCCCCAGCAGGGAGAAACCGAGGCTCAGAGGAATTCTCCTCATTATTTTTTGCTTCCTTTCCTTTTTGCTTTACATCCTCAGCACCAGTGGGAATTCCTCAGCCCTGGGGAGCAGAACATTGCATTGCCCCATTCCCCCTCTCCTGCCCCAGAGGTTCCCCACATCCTCAGCTCAAAGCTCAGCTCCCAGGGGAGGAACACCCCAAACCCACAGCGGGGCAGGGTTGGGTTTGCTGCTTTCTCAATGCAGAAGAAATTAAATATACAAACCCAAAGGATTTCTGTAGGGAAAACAAGGGGCAGCCCAGGGGGCAGGAGCTGGGGATGCTGCTGCCCTTCTGGTCCTTAGCAAAGCTGTGCCATGAGTGAGCACCTGCCTGATCCCTGATGCTATCAGATTTTTATCATTCAGCAGATGGGGGCTGATTTTCTTGCTTTCAAAGTAGGGTGGTTTCCCCTAAACTGCCCTTTTTTTCCAGTGCAAAGAAAGCAGCCAACACAGGCAGTAGTGGGGTTGCTTCTCCTCCCTCCTCGCTGATGGGCACCCCTGATTCAAAGCTCGCATCTCCTTCCCTGGGACCTGGGGCAGGAATCCTGCTGCGTCCAGGCAGGAGAAAGGCACAAGTCCTATTGAACTCCATGGGACGTCAGTAGGGATTTAAGCAGGGATTGAAGGGACACCACCAAGGGCAGACCTGCCCCTTCCCAGCAGCCACCCTTGGAAAAAAACAAAGCAGCCCCAAGAGAACCTCTCAGCCCTTGGGACAGCACCATAGGGCACAGCTCCCACAAGGGGATGGCAATGGGAGCAGCGTGGGGTGGCACTGGGACGGCAGCACAGCAATGGGGGAAAGCATCACAGGTTTCCCTGAGTCACCATCAGGTTTAGGTACGTGTCCGGATCTGGATCTTATCCATGCAACAACCAGAGGAACAGGACTGGGGGGGGNACCAACCTTCCTGCACGGGCACAGCTACAAATGCTGAGTTCTGCCAGATTGATTACAAGGATTAGAAAGCAAAACAAAAAAGGAGCCATGCAGTCATTTAACCTGAAAGTAAATCTGGAGCATGAAAGGGAGAGCACGGGGCAGGTGCCCGTGGCACCTGGAAACTTGGCTCCAGCATCCCAGTTGGTCTCTGGCCTCTGCACTCACATTTTTGGCTTTTTCAAACCTAATTTTTCCTAAAATAAAGGGTTTTTTTTTAATTTTTGATGCCCAATTGACCCAGGAGGTGCTGCCATGGATTGCTGTGGGACCCTGGGGCAGCTCCAGCACCACACTGCTGCCACCCAAGAGCCCCCACCAACACGAAGTGCTGAGAAATGACTTTTTTTCCTCACTGTTGTGGTGTTTCCACCATGTAGTCCTGCCATCTCCTCCACTGTCAGCGCCCCAAGTGCTGTGTACAAGCAAAGGGATGAGAAGCACACACAGCTGAGCCTCACATCCCAGCTCACAGCACCCAGCAAAGCACTCACCCTGCAGCAAAAGCACCCATAGGTGCCCAGGGACACCCTTGGAGGATGCACCTTTGTGTGTGCAAATGTAGCAGCACAATTCCCTTTGGTTAAACCTCTGCCCTCCAGCTAATGTCACTGCTAAACGCCCTCCGTGATCGCTGCCCCTAATTTCAGCCCTCTAAATCTCAGCATCTGATCTAAGGCCCAACCTGAAATGAGCACCTGAGCACAGTGGGAGATGGTGTCTGTCTGCAAGCTCACTGAATAGGGAACTTTAAGATCCCTGAAGGAAAGGGAAATGGAATACTACGACCATCACATGCAGCTCAGCACTGGCAGCACTTTTTTGGGAGAACACCTCTGGACATGCACGCATGATGGTTTCAAATCCAAAATATTTGTGAATGTTTGAAATAATAATAGAAAAAATAAGGAGAGAAGATGAAATCTTAGATTCTTATCCTCTCCAGAAGATTCAGCTCTTTTGTCAGTGAGAAGAAAGCAGTCAGAAGCAATCAGTGTTGCTCAGACGTGGAGGTAAAGGGGCTGCCGAGGAATCCTTATACCATGGGGCTCTGCCTGGAGAGCATCCCCTGACCTGGGCAGCAGATTCAGACACACACACAGCAAAATGCCTGGAAGGGCTGAGCTGGTCAGCAGGTTTCCAACAGAACCAGAAGTGATGTTTCCCAAAGTCGCTCAGGTTCAGACCGGAGGGATGGAATGGCCAAAAAGGTTTGGGGCTGCTCTGCCATTGGAAAGACAAAAGGAAGCAAAAATAGGTTTTCGGCACTCCCACCAGCTCAGCTACTGGGAAGTCTCCAAAACATCAAATTCTGTTGCTGCTACGAAGGCAAACTGGGTGGATGGGGAAAAAGCCCTGAACCCTTAAAACTGCATCGCATCAGGAGGGATGAAGGGAGAAAGGGGGGAGGGGAGCACGCTATGAAACCAGATCCCTTGTTTACATGCTAATCCACATCCCAAAATGAATGGGAGAGAGAGAGAGATTAAGAAATTCAGAATGCAAAGAATGCCACAGTCCAGGGAGGGTCACAAGGATCTGAACTGATGGAGGAAACCACGTCTCCAACCACCCACCCCTGCCCCAGAAACTTCTCCAGATAGCTCCAAGCATCCGCACAGGCAGAGCATGTGTTCTTCACATACGTGACCAGAATGAAATGCACCACGGAGAGAAAAGAGCCATTTATGTCCCCGCACCGTCATTCTGCTGGTGGCATCTCATTTTCTCCCCCTAAAAAAAGGAAAAGAAAAAGCCCCTCCGAGGAGCCAGCACCCTGAGCACTCACTGCCCATCTCCATCAGTGCCCGTCCTGCAGAAGGGCTGCATGCCACGAGGCAGCACCCTATGGGGCAGCATCCCAACTGGAGCCAGCATCCCTCAGCCCTGAGGTCCGGCTCAGCTCCATGCAGCACATGGAAATCTCCCTCTCGAAGCTCAGCCCCTGCTCAGCTTTGGCTCCTTCGGAGCCCTGTGGTTAGAATTACAGAGGAAGTCATGAATAAATAAACCCATCTATTTGCTTTGCTTGTAAGCAGGTCCGACTGGATTTAAACCCTTGTCGTGAAGTGCCGCCCTTTGGAGCGGCCCAGTTCTGCTCCCTCCGACCTCTGCTCCACACAAGGCTTCACTCCAAATAAATAACTCTGCTCGTCGCTGATTCCCAGCTTTTTAATCACCATGTGCCAGAGCTGGAGCTCCTCTCATCGCTCGCAAACTCAGCACACGACCTCAGCTGCGAGCTGGGAGTGAACGGATGGGGGTCTGCACACAGGGGAAAAAGGGGGGGCAGCTGAAATGGTTCTGAGCAGAGAACTGCAGGTCCCAGGAAAGCATGTCGGCGTCACCTCCCTCCTGCTCCGTGCCAACGCTGCTCGTTGTGCCCACGGGATGTTAGCAGCCAACTCTGGCAGTCCTACAGTGCTCACAGACCTGCAGAGCTGCCCGGCAGCCCCATGCAGACATCCCGGCTCTTCTGAGGAGCTGACACCTTGGAAATCAGGAACTGAGCAGCTTGATGCTCTCAGCAAACCCTCCCCAGCTCTGGATAGGGCGTGCTGGAAAGATAAACACTCAAACTGATGCAAAGGGATGGAGCAAAGTGCTACAGAGCAACCTGGAGTGTCCAGGGGAAGGAGGAGGTATCCTCATCTATCCAGCACCAATCCAATGGAGATTTCTTGCCCTCTCCTCCTGTGCCCATCAATGCAGCATGGGGGCAGAGCACATGGCTGATGAGAAAAGCATACCAGCAACACCCTCTTTTCCAGAACGCACAAACCAAAGCAAAGCTGGTTTTTTTGGAAGAACCAGCCCTGTTCATTGACAAAATGCCCTCTGCTGCTCCCCAACAGCTCTGAACCCAAGGGGAGATTGGGTTCTCATTCTATCCCAGTGCACCCAAAGCCCTCCCAGCATCGCTGTCGGAGCCGCAGCAGCAGCCACACGCTCAGAGCTGCCCATCCCACTGGGCACACAGTGCTGTGTGTCACACAGACAGGCAGAACCCTCAGCAACAATCCCAAATTAGGTCTGGTTTTGTTTGTTTGTTTTCAATTTTTAAATCTCACCGGGAAATACCCCAACAATAGATTCAGCTGTCGGGATCTCATTTCACATCGAGGAGGGTGGCCAGAGCCCTTCATTAAGAACCTGCTGGCACTTCCCCCAGGACTGGCACAGCAGCAATGACAGGGACCCAAGCAGGGGGCACTGACCTGCTCCAAGCTGGGCTGGGAGCCAGCAGGAGGATGGGGCCAGCTGCCACGAGCAATGGCAGAGCACCACCAGGGCAGCCTCTTCTTGCTCAAGGTTTCTCTTCCCTTTTGCAAAAGCCCCAAGTGATGCTTTCGAGGTGATGCTCTAAAAGGCAGAGTCGCTCCTTGCAGCATTGCCAGGGGAAAAGCTGGGTGCTCAGAGAGGAGCATCATCACGCCTGTGGCAGAGCAGCAGCAGCTGGGATAAAAGTCAGGTGGGTCCCCATCCCACTTCACCCTACAGATGTGCTTCCTTCAAGAAAGTGCATGGAGGTGGCACCCCGCCAGCACGGCACTGAGCATGCAGTCATGCAGCTTCTCATAGTCATAGAATGGCTTGGGATGGAGGGGACCCCAAAGACCACAGATTGATATGAGTTGGAAGGGACCATCGATCCAGATTTTATCCAGACAGTTTGATTTCTCTTTAGCCCCAAAGAACACGGCCTGTTTAGTGAATTCCTTCTGGAGAAAGCTCCAGCCCCAAGTACCACGAGCAGCCATAGCCCACCCTGTGTTACAGCATCAGCAATGGTGGGTCAAGCTGCACAGATGCACCAGAGCTGCACATACACAACAGAAGGATGCTGTAGGATGCTCCCTTACATCCAGTTCCTCCCAGACCTTTATCCACTCCCTACCACAGATTCCTCAAAGCAAAGGTGATTGAGAGCACCAGGGCACTTCCAGTAAAGCACAGCCAGGCACCAACCATAGCCCTCTCCTCCCAGAACCATTTCTGGAGCTCCTGGGGACAACAAGAGAACAGCTGAAGCTGGAGAGACACCGGGAGACCCACCAGAACTGAACAACATTCACGATGGATATTCAATCAAATGCAAATGCTATGCAAATTTAGGGGCTGAAAAAAACAGCGCATCCCTGATTCAATTAACAGCATTTCATTTATCTAGTTAAGCTTTGATTCAGGAAAGCACTTAATCCTGTGCTTAATGTGTTGTTGGTAGTGGTTCTTAATGTTTTAAACACTTCTAAATAGGAAAATGTGGTTGCTAAGACACAAACATTGCTGGGGGCCTCAGTGAAAAGTTGCAGCTGAAATCACGAGTTTTTCCCCTATAAATTGATATACTTTCAATTTGTCAGCATCTCTGTGAGGCGGGAACATCATCCCTATACTCACTTCATTGACAGTGAGATAAGGGCACAGAGAGGGAAGCACCTGCTCCCCATCACACCTCTGAGCACAGCCCAGCACCAGCAGGGCTGTCCAGGTGGGATCTGCCCCAGGCTTCAGCCACTCTGCCTTTGATTTGCACTGTCCCTTCCAAGCTGACACGGCTCTCAGTTCCCCACGTGGCATTAAACTCACTGACACATAAGGCAAAAAAAAAAAACCCCAAACCCAACAACAAAACCACATCCCAGATTCAGCAGGTGATGCTCAAGCAAGCCCAGAGTTACTGCTTCCTTGGAAGCAGCACCAACAAGGTTTGAGATACATGGAACCAGAGGCAGAGATATTGGATTTTTTTTCCTGAATGCAATCCCCTGCTCCTCCCAGAGGTGCTGCAGGTTCAGGTTTGATTTTTGCAGCCTTTGTGGTTTGGTAGAAAAAAGCCTCAATGTGGGCATGAGGAGGAACCACAGGCAAGTCGCCTCCTAAGCTTGTACTGAAAGCAGAGCTCTGAGATTTGGAGCCATCACATAACAGCACTGCAGGACCCCTGTGCAAAACCACGACGCTTTTAGACCTCAATTTAATGCAAGTGGAGCAGCAAACCAACTTACTGCAATATCCTCCACTGTCATACATGTGGCTCTTATCACACCCCTCATTCTAGAACCATCTTGAGTTCTTTCAAGCTCATCCCTTGCAGATTTGATCCAGAAACGATCCAAAAGGCCCCTCTTGAGATCATACCCTTAGGAAGTTACAAAGACACTCAGCTTCTTGTAGCTGGAGAAGCACAGAAGTAAATCAGCCCTGGGATTTTGGAGGAATGCATCTTCCATGCAACAGCCCCACACGGTCCCACTCGCCCTGGTTGGCAGTTATCTCTGGCAAGCATGCACAACGTGATTAATCCTTCCCATCAATCATCCCAGCAACCAGAATTTGATCTTGGACTAATAAATCTGTCTAATTGGTCTCTCCCCATGAGCTCTTTTTTGGAATCACACTTAATGACTGATGAGATTTTTCGCGGAGATGCCAAGAATGAGAAGTTGTCCATGAGCACCCCTTGAAAGGCCTGGAGAACTCGTTTCTGAAAGAAGTGCTACAGCTCAGGCACAGAGGGAAGGAGTGGTTGATGCCCAAAGGGAAGGACTGGTCAATGCCCAGAGCTGAAAGAAATGCTGTCCCATATTCCCTCCTTTATGAACCTGCTCATTCCATTCCCACACTGACCCCAGGTAGATGGTGCTGGCATGGAGCTCATGTCAACCTACCTGAATGCCAACATCTCACACCTCAGAAGATGCAAGAAATCTCAAAGAAGCCTCACAAAACCTCGATCTTCAACAAGCCCAGAGGAAGCCTAATGATCCCCCAGACCTCTGCTGTTAGTCCTTGCCAAATCAATACATCAAGCATCTGCAGACAGGACAAGTTGAACAGTAAGTAATAGAGAGGAAAGACGGATGGGTTTTATACAACGCATCCATTATCTTTCCATTCTAATTTGCTGGCAGGTTGCCATTTATTGAAAGACTCTTTCTGATGCTCAGGACATGTCCCAAAGCCAATTACACTTGGTGGGCTCCCACAGCCCAGCTCCAAACTTGACTGGGATGCACCAGTTCCTTCCTGGCAAACTCCAACCACAGCAGCTCACACCCACTCCTATCAAGGTGCCAGTAACACAAGTTAAGAGACTTTCCACCCTTAAGAAGATCTAAAACTGCAAATCTTAAATTGACCTTCATCCAATCCGACCCTGAGCTGGTGCTGGCTGCAGTCAAGCACGGGCTGGACAACAAATGTGAGAACATACAAAATGCTTTGAGGCAGTTTTCCTGCAGACATTACACAGAGAGAGTGGAAAAGAAGAACAGTGACTTGTCTCCCATCTCATCTTCCATTTGCATATCTCAAAGCACATCTGAAGCCATCATCCTGGAGAGCAGCACAACATAACCACCACTAAAGCAGTGGGGCGAGGGAACATCCAGCAGCACCTGCTCGTCCTCAAAGCATCAAAGCCAGCACTTCCAACCCCACTGCTTTTTGGTTTGTGTCATTTTGGTTGATTTTTGATTTCTTGTGACCACATTCAGAGCACTGCCCTTCACCCACCACGACTGATTTTGAGCAGAAAAGATCTTAAAGGTGCATTCATCACTCTCCCCACCACGCACACCTCCAGGACCCACCAGCACAATAGATGCCAGGTTTCCTGCTGTCCTCCCTCAAACCCAACAAGGCATTAAATAAAAGCTCAGATGGGGTGAAACCCACAGCGTGGTCATCCCAACCCCCGTCCCTTTGTCACCACCCCCTTTAGGATGCTGGAGCCGAGGTTTCAGCTGGTGGCACCCACTCCTCTTTGCCACCAGAGGGCACTTCTGCCCTCTTCCAGTTCCCGGAACGCCTTTCTAACTGGTTTCCAGTGGCTCTGATGGTGCTGTGGGACTGGGGCTGCTTCAAAGCGAGTTCAGGCACTGCAAAGCAGCTGACATCAGTGAGGACCGCAAAGCCCATCAACACATGCTCTATGATGGGTCTTAAGCCACTTTAATTTGTTAATATTTAAGCATCTCTAGCAGGTGATTGACAGCTGTCATTATATTTGACATAGCTTGCTTAGAGCAAGTGGTCAGGATCATCTTTTTCTTCTGTATTTCCAGTTCAAGGGCAGTGGGGCACTGGCTTAGAGACCCTACAAACACCACAGGCTCAGAGAAGTTTTAGCAGGGGAGATGGGAAGGGTTCTGCTAAAGCCTAGGGGAGCTGCAGAGATTCAGGTCCCCATCAACTTCAGGTGTGTCAGCAACCCTCACCCTGGTGGGTACAGATCTGTCAGATAAAACTGGGTCCAAAGGCAATGAGGTGTGCACAGCCCTGAATGGTGACCAAGTGGCACTGAATCAGTTTTCAATCTAAATCAGGTTAGAACAGCACAATCACTACATGCAGACAAGCCCTCAGTGATCCAAGTGGACTTGTCATAGGAATCCAGTCAGAGTTCTGAAGTTATGAAACAGATTATCCTATTTCACAAACTTAATGCAAGGGCATTTCACCAAAACTCATGCTGAAACCCATCATGCCATCCTCAGCTCTGCCAGTCATCCCAGTTTGGGCAATGAGGTGTCACGAGGCTTTTCAGCCCCCCAGCAACCTGCAGAGGTTGAGACAGTTGCAAGCACCCCACATGGCATCTCCCATTGCGTCCTTCATCACATCCAGCATGGCATCACCCATTGCATTGCCCACCCCCATGGCATTGCCTGTTGCATCCCTCACTGCATCCCCCATGGCATCATCTACCGCATTTCTCATCGTATCCCACAGGGCATCACCCATTGCACTGCTCACCATGCATGGCATTACCCATTGCATCCCTCATCACATCCCTCACTGCATCCCCCATGGCATCACCTATCACATTTCTCAGCATATCCCACAGGGTGGGTTTGGTGTCGCAACCAAGCCCGCGGTTGAGCCCAAACCAGGTTAAAAGTGCTATGTTTTTTTCCACTGATAAATGACATCAAAATGCTGCTGTGCTTCTTCCTAAGGGAAGGTAAGGAGAACCAAAAAACGAGATTAAAAAGTACAAGTGGGGCTTTTTTTCCTCCATTTCCAGCACAGATTCCTTCGGTCCCCAATGTTTGGTACAAGGCGACACAAGGGGTGCTCAGACCCCCCTGGTCACCTCCTTCTCACACCAAAGCTGGACGAGCAGCTGAAGAGATGCACGTTTTCCAGATGGGGAAATCTATCTTACACTCATCTGTTTTGTTCTGTGTTTTGTTTTATATGTATTTATAACAAGAGGGTCAGGATTAAGAGGAAAAAAGGCTGAAGCTTTTGGTAAGACAGAGCAGCTGGGAAACTGCAAGGATGGGGCTCTTCTACTTCACCGCTGCCCATCTCACTACAGAGGTGCCTCAGCAAAGCCATTGAAAGCCCACCAGGACTTTGGCACAGGCAACATGAAAAGCCAAACCGACCCCCCCCCNAAGCTTGCCTACGAGGGTGTTATGGGAGACAGTGTCAATAGCCTTGCTGAAGTCAAGGTAGACAACATCTACTGTTCTCCCCTATCTACCCAGGCAGTCATGACATCATAGAAATCTACCAGGTTGATTGAGCGTGATTTCCCTTTAGTTGTACCCATGTAGCCTACTCTTAATAACCTTTTCTTCCACTTTCTTGGAGATGACATCCAGAGTAAGTTGCTCTATATTCCTGTCTTCCCCCTCAAAAAAGGAATGAAAACCCACTGAAATTCTTGTTCTTTGCTAAACATTGCTAAATTTTTAACTGTTCAAACTGTTGACAAGAAGATTGACTAACATGAGTCCTGTTTTTAATTGCTTTAAATTTAGCTAATTGTTAGCATTAATTGTTAATGGCAACTTTCAATTAAAATGTCTTCCCTAAAGTAAGCACCGCAGAACTGACAATTCTAATCCTCCATGTGGTTGTGACAGCAAACTTAGGAAAGTTAAGCTGACAGAAAAAAAAACAAGGAATAAGACAGTGAAATGCCTACTTAAGTGATCAAAGATCCTTTCCTTTATAGAAGAAGTTTCAGTATATCTTGATGCCTTTTTGATAATGTCTTTTAGGAAAGAAACAAGTTAATTGGCCACAGTACAGTTTTAATATATATGCCGCATCGGCGTATCAGATTAATCATTTATTTTGAAAAGTTTGCAAGTCTTTACAGTGTTTAAAGTGCAGTTTTACTTTAAAATAAATCCTTATGCTGTTTGTGATGTTTTAAAAAAAAACACTGTATATTTGTATTAGCAAGTATATTAAAAAAAAAAATCACACTGATCTGTGCCTGTTGTTTAGTACAAGATTTAGTTACTTCGGTTTTTAGATGAAGAGGTGTTTTTTCTTTGGGTTATTCCCCCCAGTTCTCACTGGAATTTTTAGTGAGAAGAACAGTTGAAATTACCTGCTGAGCATATTATCAGCCAAGCTGGTTAATATTAACTGAAATTCTGAATTATCTGGGATAGAATGAAGAAATCATTTCTAGTCAGTCCACTGAAGAACACGTTCATAATCTTTAACTTACTACATTAAATGTGAATTCTAGAAATATGTTACACAACTCCACTCTTATATTACAGTTCTCATTGTTTTATTCTCTTGCTTGTAAGACTCTTACTATATTGTTTACTAACATATTAAATTTTCAGGGAATGAAAACAACTATAATAACACAGGGTGGGAACCTCCTTTTTGAAGGTTTTCTTTGTCTCATTTGCTTCCTAACACTTAAAACTGAGGCAACAGCAGTTGTAACATCCGCTATTCAGAGTTCTTGGGCACTTGTCTACCTAGTATGCTTTTTCAAATGAAAATACAATTCACTTTTTCCTCTTGCAATAAATCTGGTTGAAAAGGTAATTAAAGTTTCACTAAATACAGTCAGCTTGCGAAGATTTGGTTTCTGTTTGGTTTCTTGTTTGTGATGTATGTCTGAACCTGTGTACAGCAGAATAACATTTCATTTTGGGGCATGGCCACCAACACTGCAGCAGTGAATATAGGCTTCTTGTAGTAGGATTCAGGAACAGATTTTTAAACCCCACCCCAGCCCCCCACTATCAGATCCTTTCCTGCCTCCTTTGTCCTCCCAGAAGTCTAATTTTCTTTTAAAATCCTTTTTGATAACACTGTTCTGCTGGGAAAGATTTCAAGAAAGACATAGTTAAGTTTCCCCCACCTTGAAAATCTTCTGTGGCAGGGAAACTCTTAAGTTATTTATCAGCATATATTTCTTAATTTTGCAAAGAAGGGTTTTCCTGAAGGGAAAAATGTAATAACTGTAAATAGTACATTTTGTCTTAGGTATTGCTTGAATGTGTTTGAAAGTCTCACAGTGACTTTTTGTGTGAAATTCAAGCTTGACTCTGGCATGTCAGTTTGGTCCAGAGGCTGACTAGGAGCATTACCTGTATACCTTTACTCTTGAGAAATGCTATCTCTGTGAGAGAAGCTTTCGTTTTAAAAATGTCTTGGATATCCCTTGTGCAGATAAATGATAGATATGTAAAGCATGATTATGTTTATTTCAAGAATGCATCAATCTCAGTTTTGATTCATATTTTTCAAACATACAAGAATACTTTACCAACTTGTTATGCTGCTGTTCTAGTGCTACAAATTAGAGCGTGTCCTTATTTGGGACTTCTGAAATAAAGGGTTGTATAAAATTACTTATAGAAGTTTTTTTTATTATTCATTAGGCATAGTCCGTAAGTTTTTCCTCCATTTTAACTAGTCTAGTTGCATCTTCTAGCTATATAAGCAATTTGATAAGTGGGAAGGAAGAAACTTATTCTGTGTAGAAAATGAATGGCATTTGGACACCTCTTTGAACTCTGTTTGAGGCTAGAGTTAACAGGCCTTGTACTTCAGAGAGCAAACATCTTCCGGGAGTAAAGTTATTTTTTTCGTTTGTTTGTTTTGTTGTTGTTGTTGGTTTTTTAGCTGAGTTGGAATGAGGGAGAAAAGAGTCTACAAGTTATTTTGGCTTTGTTTCAGTTTTTAGTTTTAAAATCAGGTTTATTTTCTTTCAGAAAACTGAGACATGGGAGAGTGAGAAGACTGAGGAAGACATGGAAGAGTACATCTGGGAAAACAGCTCCTCTCAGAGAAATGCCCTGGATACTCTACTTCAAATAAAAGCCACGGAGAATGTCAGTAATGTAACTAAGGAAGAGCTTCTTGCGTCTGAAGTAGTTAGGAATTACAGAAACTCTGTAATTGCACTTAAAAATGAAGGTGAAACAGAAAGTAACATATCTCAGTATAAGGAATCTGTGAAAAAACTATTAAATATACAAGCGTTACCATGAAAGATGCTGCAGGTACATTTAGTTATTACAGAAATACGAAATTATAATATGTTGATATTACTGTATGATATGGATTCAGAGCTTTAACCAAAACTATGAAACTTGTTGATGAGTTAGTTTTGAAAGTACTTAGATTTTTTATTTTTATTTTTATTTTTATTAGATTTTCTTGTAAACATAACTTTGCTGTCCAGGAATCTTGTTCTTGAATAAAGTATGCCTTGAGTCATATTGGTGACTTGAACATTCTATTCTATACTTTCTTAGCCTGGGAAATCCTGTCTTAGTTCTGTGTTTAATCGTATTCTGACTTCTCACACAACTTCTTTTGATGTATTATTCTTGAAAACTTTCAAGTTATGAAATGACTTAGGTTCCAAGTTCCATTAACTTTGAGGTTCTTAATTTAAGAGATCCAGAGTTTTTCAATGCTTTCCAAGCATCTCAGATTTTTTTCTAGCTCAGCTTATTTTCTGGAAAGTAAAGATTGTGTTACATAAGTTTAACTGTTGGAGAGATGTTGAAGTACACTGAGTGATGCGAGGTTCTTGGTTGTCATCGTGAGGGCTAACATGTTCTAATTAAAAATATAATAATGGAACAAAATGTGGCAAGACAGCTGCGGGCTCCCTTGCTGGTGCAGAACCCTTATTGTAGGTGCTTACAACCTTTTATACCTGTGCAACAACAACTTGGTCACATGTAGGAGCCAGGCGCCTCGTGTGTGTTTACGTCTGGCTCAAGTAGCTACTGAGCTTGTTTACTCATTAGCAAAGTAATGACTTTCTTTGTCCGACAGCAAAATAAGATACAAAATGGGATGACGATTGCAAGATGAACTGATTGTTATTTACAGAATACAAAAGTACCTTGGGAAGAAGGAATGAAGGCTCTTCTTTCAGCCCAGTCTGTTTGGTGGCTGGGAACCCCCTCCCCCCCCCCTACAAACTGGAAGATTCATACAGTTCAGGAGGGTGACTTAGGAGCTCACACCTTCACTTTAAGCTATCAGTGCCTCCAGGTATGCTGAAAAGGAGAGTTTTCACCTACAACGTTTGATTATTTTTTCTTTCTCTGCTGAATCAAAACCCCCCAAAAAACTCACTGCAACTCCTCCAAAATGCATTTCCTCAAAAGAAAACTACAAACTCAGGGCTACAACTCCTTTCTCCTGCTCATCTCTTGCCCCTTCCTCACTTCTGGGGGAAGCTCTGGCGTCCCCCAGTGCTTTGCTACACTTCAGGCTCCCATTTCTCCCTACGCCACACAGCTACAGCCCCATCCCCACAGAGCTTTACCAAACCAGCTGTTTGATAAAACCAGCAGCATCGTTAGGAAAGGAGGGAAAAAAAACCCTTCCTAGCTGCAGGCAGACATCCCCAACTTGCTAAATTCACCACATTTGGAAACAAGGCACGTACTGCAGAGGGGAAGGGGCTGCAGGCAGTTCCTCCTGCCCCCCACCCCCACCCCCCCAAAACTGCAGAGCCCTGGGCCAACCCCATCGTCCCAAACCCATCCCAAACCCACTGCTGACTCTGGAAAACGTTAACATTTCTGGGGGGAGGGGGCAGAAATCCTTTTTTATTTTTATTTTTTTTTAAATTCTGAAAGGTCTTTAGTACTAAAGTACTTTAACCCCACTTCCCTTATCCGTATCTCTGAGCTTTGTTTGCTTGTTTTTTAACCTAAAAGGCAAAGACAGAAACACAGGTTAAACTGGAAAAGGGAACTCAGCCCCTGGAATAGCCACTGATGGGGCAGCTCTGTTTTACTGCCACCAAATTTATTCTTTTCTTCTGAATTCCAAAAAACTCAAACACTTCAAGGGCATCTAGGCAGGACAAACTCCATCTTCAGTGGGTTCTAAACTTGAGGCTGCAGAACTTATGGCTAAACTGCAATTCCTTGTCCTTGCTCCTGCTTGGAGAGGGGGAAACAAGGAGGATTTCTTTACCTTCAGACTGCAAACTGTTAAATACATTCCTCCTTCCCCAGTATGTTAAAATTGGTTAAATTACCCCAGCTCTGAGCCTAATTGACGAAACTTGCTGACAAATTATTAATCCCTAATTGAATTACAAATTATTTCTAGTTTTCCTACCTGGAAATCGTTAAAAGGCATTAATTTCCAAGTGATCTCAGCAGCCCAAATTCAGTACGGAGGAGCTCCCGGCTCAAAAATAGGCACTCAGATTAAATTGAAGAACTCAATATTACCACCACCGTATTGGGGGGGAAAATCGAGAGAAACAGGAACAAACTGAACCACATTAAACACCCTTGGAAAGGAGCGCTCCTCCAGCCTAGCCATTTCCAAACATTGCTGTGCATAAGGGTGTTCCTAATTATTTTTTAATAAGGCTGTAGCTCGTAAAACAGACCTGTTTTAAGGGGAATTATCTTAGGAACGGATTAAGAATATGTTTTGTCTCAATGTTCTGGAGAACGCCTTTGTTTGCCGTGAAGAAGAACTACCAAACTTTATTTTTCCCCCCTGTTCCATTTCCACACAATTAAAATAAAACGGGGGAGAAAGGCACATTTTCTGATTGCTATTTACAAACAAAGAGAGCACGCTAGCTGCTACCAAAAGCCTTACATTTTTCCATCACAATTCATTGCATGATTACACACACACAGCGTTTCAAACAGATTCCAAACAAGGACTAAAAGACGACGCAGCTTTAGGGTTTCTCCACCCAACTCCACACACCTTCATGTCCTTAATGCCATTTCGTAATTCCCACCTCCACTCAGGAGCTCACTGACCCTTCTGAACATGAGAGCTTCAGGAATGACCTCTACTTCAGAACACCCAGAGCAAAACCCGCCCAGCTTTAAGCCTACTGCCTCTTATCAACCCAACTCCCTCTTCCCCCCAATTACTCGGTTTCATTCTCTCTGGTCGACTCACTTCCACATTCCTCATATTTGGAATGTCTGCTTGATGGATTCACTCTTTTCCCCCCCTCGCCCCTCCTCCTTCCTTCCTTCATTCATTCTTTCTAATGCACTCTACTGAGCTCTTTTCAGGTTTGGAGCTCCCACCTCTACCCCCATACTGATTTGTTTTAATCTCGACTTGGAAAACCAAACTTTTTTCTCTTAAAAACACGTATTTTTCCTTATTTTTAACCTTCCAAAGAATAAATAGTAATCATTTTTCAGACTGCAGATCTGTAAATGCAGACATTTTTAGCTTTCCCCACGTTTTTCCATCAGCAAAGTTACAGAAAAAAAACTCCAAAACAGCAATAAATAATGGTTAAACTCATTTAAACTCAGAGTTTTTAACGAAACAACATATTTATCAGCAATGACCCTTTTTTAACAGTGATATTTTCAAGTTTTGTTGTTGTTTGTTTTTTTTTCCCCAAAATAGTTCCCAATGATTACTAAGACAAGTTGCAGCTTTGAGTGTTATTTGAGAAAAAAAATCACTGTAATTAACAGCTCTAAATCAGTTTATCCTTCTTGTGAATTTTGGTGCACGCACCAATCACCCTCTCACGCCACATTAACAAATTCTCTATTTTTTTAACCCATTTCTGCCAAGGGATTTAAGGACAAGAGGGGTCTAAAAGAAGAAAATATACCAGCAGGGGAGATTTATTTACAACATGCAATTTCATCGTAAGCATTTCTTCCCAAAAGCACCCAGCTCAGTTCTCTTGAATTGCATTTGCAATTTCAATGAGAAGAAACACAACTTATAAAATAAAACTCAGCTTTATGGCTATCTGCAAAGCGCATCGTTGACCATCACTTTCTTTCCCACATTTCTACACTAAAATAAGTACACCTAAATGTGAGGTTGGGGGGTGGGGGAGGTGGGTTGTTTTAGATCACACCAAAATCCATGATTTTGTCCTCTCTGCTCACACTTAATTAACCATATCCTGCTCTATGTGCCTTTAAACTGGAAAATCCAGTCTTAAAAACAAGCAGTAAGAAAAAAAAAAAAGGCAACAACTTCAAAACAGGGACGGTGCCATCACTTCAGCCTTTATCCAGAGAGAGGGGAGGAAAGCAAAACAGGCAGAAAAGTCCACCAACAACCTGCAGAGTCTGCAGCTGTGCCACAGTTGCCTTTGCTGACCCAGAAACACAAACTCGCATCCCAAAACTGAGGCAAAGAAACTGTAGCAACTGCTCCACCAAGCATCCAGCCACCCCATCTCGGCTGATGAAGCGATTTCCAGCAAAGCACATGAAGAAAGTCAACAGCAAAAATGGCTCCTGCAGCTTTAAAGGCAGCGGATGGGGCTATGGGGCTCAAACCAAAGCCCCCTCTCACCCCCAGCCCAGGATTTAGCAACGAAACGTAATGAATTGCACTTCTCCTGGTTCTCATTAAACCACGCTAACGAACCTTCCCTTTGCTTCGACCCATTGTAAAGTTTCACCCAGCATTTCTTTGAATTACAGACGCCAAAGAAATATTTACATTTCCATTGAATTTCTCCCGGAGTGCTCTTAGCAAAAGTCAGAGGGGGGAAGAGGGGAGCAGGGAAATACTCTGAGATCTTCTCCACCCCCCCAACCCTCTGATCACCAGAAGTACTACAAATAATTAAAAAAACCTTTTTTTTTTTCTGATTTATTTTTGAGCATTATTACATTACCCTTCATAGGATAATTGCCTTTCCAATAACACACTTAGATTCATTGATACTGGAGCCACAGGGAGACTCCGAGCGTTGTAACAACCGATATCGATCCCCCTTCCACGAGGAGGGTCTGGAAAACCCTACAGGGGACATTATTAAATGGAGTTCTGCCTTAAGGGTCGGCCCCACCACGGGGCATGGCCCCCTGCGAGGAAAGGACCGCTGCCAAACCCCACAGCCTCCCAGAGGGGCCGGGTCCACACGTGCTCCCCAAAGGGGTTCTCAGCCAGCAGAAAACCCCCAGAGTTTGGGGAGGAAGAGTTTCCCTCTCCACCACGTTGAGCGCTGGGGCAGCCGCCCCATCACGTGGCGGAGCGGCTGCATGGCCCAGCGCAGGCACCAGGCCTTGAGGAGAGCTCACCCAGCTCTGGGGGGGGGGGAACAGGATCAACCCAAAGACCCCCACACACGACACTGAACCCCCCCCCTGGGCCCAGCAGTTCGCTGCCTGCACCCTCAGGGCCCTCTGGGCCCAGCGTCCCGCGCGCCCTCAGCAACAAAGGGCCAAGAAGATGGGGAGGGCCGGGTAGGCCGAGCTGGGCCGTGACGCCCAGGGAGAACGCGAGGAAATGGGGTTCTGGCCCCAAAAACAAGAAGTTGGGGGCCAGCCAGGAACTGGGCCAGCACCCCGCATGGTCGGGCTGAAACCCCACACCAACACACAGCCGGCCCCATTTTTATCTAATTATTGACGTTCGTTTTAAGCCCTCGCCCTCCATCCCGGCAAATTTCACCCGTGAAGGAGAAATGAGCAAACAGCGTTATTAAAAACTTGGCCGTTCTATCGAAATAACAAAAGGCTTTTGGGCCCTCCTCATGGAGCAACGCTGGGAGATTCTTCCAGTGCCACAAGTTTGAAAATCCCAACCCCAAACGCCATTCATCACTTGAGCGAATGGGCGGCAAATCGTCGGGACGTGGGGTTGTTTTTTTGGGGTGGTTTTTTTTTTTTTGTAACAAACAAACAGAAGAAAAACTTAATCCCAAATAAAAGTTTCCTTTAAAAATACCCTAAAGATAAGAAAGGGAACACTGATCCTCAGAGCCGCTCCTCACCTCGCTGGGCCATACCCAAAGCCAAACCACCACCATATCTCCTTCCACATGCACATATTTGGATATAATTTTTTTGCCTCCTTCCTCTTACGTTATTATTTCCCCCCCTCCAAAAAAATAAAATTAAATTAAAGAAAAAGTAATTAAAACACCGTATTACCTTTGCTTTTTAGGTACTGAGTGTTCAATCTCTAGCTGTTTTCCATGCAGCTCCACTTTCCCTAAAAACAAAATGTGGCTGTTTTGTATGATCTGGGTGGAGTGGTCAGAAAGCTTTGGGTAACATTCTATCATGTGAAACTTCCCATTTAATTCCATTCACTACGAACTGCTCAAAAATGCCTTTTTTCTGATCGCAAACGTGTTATATTAAATATAAGGCTGACTTCTAATGCGGAGCGGTGGGAGGGAGTGGTGAGTTCGCTGTCTGAACAACGTTCCTTAGGAATATTTAATTCTGTCCTTCATTCAGCTCTGCTTCGAGCAAAAGAAAACGACAGATAATATTTTGAGATCAATTTTTTGCCTTTAATTCTGTGCGTTTGAGCCGTGCCGAACTCCTGTGGGCAGATCACTCCTCCTCCCCATTAAAAGGCTCAAAATTTCAACTCCATGCTACGAATGGGTTTCTCTTTGAAAATGGGGCGGATTTCTACACCGCCGGTTTATTTATTAATTGGGGGGAGGGAAGAGGGGAGCAGCAATGGGGAGAGCACGGAGGGAGAAGCTTTGGGCGAGGGGAAAAAATTCCAACATTTTCAAAAATTCTCTGCTTCCCGGGGAGCTTTTTTTTTTTCCCCCCCTCTTCCCCCCCCCCGGTCTTGCGAGCAGCATGGCGACCTTCGCGCTCCTCCGCGCATCACATGCCCCAGGAAACCCAGTTTGAAATCAAAATGGCCAAAGTCCCACCCCACCGCCACTGTCGCGACGGGACCCCCGCGCCGAGCACCGCCGGGATGGGCACCGTGCAGCCCCCCCGAAGCCGTAGGGAACCGTGGGGAGCTGAGGGGGCCTCTCTCCTTCCGCCCCCCCACTGCTCGCAGTTATTGGGGGAGAAGCGGGGTCTGCTCTCCGCGCACCGCTCGCTGATGCAAACCCCGACGGGGCGTAACGGCCCGAGACCCCCGCTCCCCACCCGAGCCTGAGCCCCAACGGGGTCCCGCAGCTCTCCGGGCGAGAGGAGAAAGGGCCGGAGGACACCGCTTACCCGAAAAAGTTTCGATGGCTTTCATGGCCCACTGCTCGTCGGGGCAGTCCACAAAGGCATAGCCGGACTTGACCAGGAACTGCCCGCTGAAGGAGATCTTGTGGTCGTTGAAGACTTTCTCCAAGTCGGCCGGAGTCACGCTCTCGTTTAGGTTCCCGATGTACAGCTTGTTCATGGTGGCTNGCCCCTTCCCCGTGTAACCCAACCCTTTAACAATGAAATGAAAGAAACCAACCCCAAAATAACAACAACAACAACAAAAGTCCTAACAAAGAGGGAAGCCTTCCGTTTACACCCACAACAAGGAAGGCTATCAGTCAACCTCCTTCCCTCGGTGGAGCATTCCAGATGTAAGGTATTTAGGGAATGCAAACAGCAGAGCCCAAATCATTGATCTGCTGCGGGGTGATAGGGCTGCTCAGCCCCGGGCAGGAGGAGGGGCAGCTGCCCTGCAGTCCCAGCTGCCCCATTGAGGGCAAAGCTCTGCAAAACCCCCCCCTAGAAGGGGGAAAGGGCTCAACCTCACCAGGAACCGCAGCAGTAACCCGGTGGGATACGGGGAGCTGAGCGCTGTCACTTCCAACAGCAGCGTGGCCTCGTTCCTCCCCCAGCACTTCCCTGCGGTTTCGAGCTCCCTCTGAGGAGTGGATTTCTTTGTGCAGTTTACACCACGTTCCAATGGGTCCCTCCATGCTCTGCAGCCACGTGAGGCTGTGTGTGATTTCATACCCAAAATGTGACTCGGGCTAAAAGCTGTTGGGGTTTTTTTTTTTTTTTGGGGGGGAGGGTTGCACGGTTGATTTGTTGTTGTTGTTTTGATGGAAGATTTCCAGCTTGGAATGAGGCAGAAAGGTCCTTAATGAGTTTTTAGGGTTACTGTACAACGCCAAACAATCCCTGTTGTCACACAGGAGTTTGGGGGAACTTTATTAAGGTAAAAAAAAACCCTAAAAGGTGGGAACTGAATGGTGAAAAATGCACCTAGCAGTGCAAGGGCTCAATATGGAAAGGTGCAATGCTGGTGAAGTACTGTTGTTGTTCTGAGGCAGAGGAAAATTAAACCAGAAGCAATCTCTGTGGCAGAGAAGTGGTGAAATGGAGTAGTTCACATCCTGGTATCTTTTTTGGCAGTTGCCATTTGATTTTGTTTTAATTTGTTTGGATTCTTTTTTGACTTGGTTTGGTTGCTTTGGTTTTTAATGGCCGGTGATGGCACTCCATTTCCAGTTGGACAACACAGGGAAACACCTGAAGCTCTGAACGACGCTCATTTCCCAGAGCTTTCATGTATGGCTTAAGTTACAATGAAATAAATATGGGCTGAAGGATTTCACTGAAGCAATTCTGTCACAGAAGGGGGAAAAAAAAATCACCATTTGATTCATGCAGAATCTGCTACAAACAAACCTCAGCCATCAGAAATCAGCCGAATGTGGAGCAAGGCTGTCCCTGAAACACAGGTGGGAGCTGAGCAGAAGGAGAGGTGTGAGGGTGCAGATGGGGAATATTTCCATTCTCTTCCGTGGGATCCCAGTTCAAACCACCTTTTGTTCAGTTTTTGTTGGGAGGAAAACATTTGTGAATGGAAAAGGAAGCTCCTATCCGTGAGCTGATCCCATTGATTAAAGCTGGAGCGCGTGAATCAGTTGTGAATCAAACTTGCTGCAGAATCACTAATTGGATTTAAAACAAAATTCCAGCTTGGCATCGATTATTAATAATTTCCTGATTCTCTGTGCTCTTTGGACACAACGCTGATCCCCAAGGGCTGCCTGCTGAAGCTGAGGGGCAGAGCAGCATCCTGCCCCAGGGGGGAATAGGGGCTGTGAGGGCTCGGGACGAAACCCCCGCCCCCCCCCGCACTGCTGAGCGGTTCTTCGGGTTCTCATCGTCCATCTCTCCGCTGTGGCAGCGCTGGGGGGAAGAGCCACGTGGAGAATTTGTTAGTAAATAAATTTGGTGGTATTATTGGAGAAGGAAAAGTTGTGTGAAGCTTTAGAAATAGGCGCACCTACCCAGGGGTATTTCAGTGCGTTCAGTGCTACGGCCACGTAGGAAACTCGTCAGAATGAACGATTAAAAGAAAAAAAAAAAATCTGGGAAATTTAAAGGGAAGAGCCTTCAGCTCCCCCTCCTCTGTCTGCTGCATTCTGCTGTCCTGGGGTTTTGGCTTTCCAAACACAGGGATGCTGCTCACAGTTCGGTGCCATCCTTCCAACTGCGTCGCTCTCCTCTCCTCAGAGCACCAAACCGAATCCACCAGAGGGGTCTGGGTGGAACTGCTGCGTCTGTGTGTGTTTTTCTGAGGCTTCTGCTGCAACCTCAGCTCCACATTCACAGGTGGGAAGAAGAAAGCAATGAAGTTTGGGAATAAATCTCCTGCAGCTCCCAAAGTGGCTGAGAAGTGGAGCATTCATCTTTAACCCAAGGACACGTCCCACAGGCACAACTCATCCACTGCCTGCTTCACATCCAGCTCTAATCTGGACCCGAATACTTTTGTTGTTGCTGCTTTTTTTTTTGCTGGTTTACAGTGCCCCTTCCCCGTGTAACCCAACCCTTTAACAATGAAATGAAAGAAACCAACCCCAAAATAACAACAACAACAACAAAAGTCCTAACAAAGAGGGAAGCCTTCCGTTTACACCCACAACAAGGAAGGCTATCAGTCAACCTCCTTCCCTCGGTGGAGCATTCCAGATGTAAGGTATTTAGGGAATGCAAACAGCAGAGCCCAAATCATTGATCTGCTGCGGGGTGATAGGGCTGCTCAGCCCCGGGCAGGAGGAGGGGCAGCTGCCCTGCAGTCCCAGCTGCCCCATTGAGGGCAAAGCTCTGCAAAACCCCCCCCTAGAAGGGGGAAAGGGCTCAACCTCACCAGGAACCGCAGCAGTAACCCGGTGGGATACGGGGAGCTGAGCGCTGTCACTTCCAACAGCAGCGTGGCCTCGTTCCTCCCCCAGCACTTCCCTGCGGTTTCGAGCTCCCTCTGAGGAGAGGATTTCTTTGTGCAGTTTACACCACGTTCCAATGGGTCCCTCCATGCTCTGCAGCCACGTGAGGCTGTGTGTGATTTCATACCCAAAATGTGACTCGGGCTAAAAGCTGTTGGGGTTTTTTTTNATGCACCATTAGGGAAATCTTGCACAAAGCTCCCAGAATATCTGATCTGGAGCTTTTCCTCAGTGAATTCCCCACAGACACGTTCATGCCCTCTCTCCGGTCTGCCTTCCACAAACATCCACACGGCCAAGTTTTACTGGCACAAACAGCGGCAGAAAGTGGCTCTCAAAGCCACAGAACAACTTTTGGGGAAGCTAAACATAAAATTCACGCCGTGCAAACAGGCAGGACGGAAGGGTGAAGACTCACCAATGCAAACCTCCCATTCCAGCCACAGTTTTAAAGAAGTTACAGCAGCTCACGCTCCACAAAAGGCATCAAATGGGAAAGGCACAGCTGATGGCACCTTCGCCATAGGCAAGGGGCTGCAGATGTTGGGGAAATTGGGTGCATTATTGGTTCTGCTGTAACCAAACACTCATCAGTGACTGCATGACATCCACCTAATGCTGCATGCTTGGGCTCAACTTCAGCACGTCTCATTATAGCACTGAAATAGAAGCATCAGCTTTGAAAGGGCGACTTCCCCGTTTAAAAGTGCATCCTTTGGAGACTTGTGAAGCCAAGTCTAAAAGCACAAAACTTATTTGAGGGCTTTGGCTTCTTCTGGAATTACTCCCCAGCAAACAGCTCCATAAGAACACACACAGCAGCCATAGCTGCTTCTTCCCTACGGAGGACATCACAATTTTCTTTTATTCTTTGATCATTTGATCAATTTGTTTGTAAATACTTTTATGCCTGAGGCTTGAACCATAGCCAAGAAAACACACACTCACAAATGTTTATATATGTGTGTATATACACACTCTACTCGCTCTGGTGCCCAAGTCTGCTTAGACACAACCAGTATTAAACAAGAAATAATGTGGATAATACTGACAGCCCGGGATATAAGGCAGAGAACATCAGAGCTCATCCCACCCCGCGAGGTTTCCTGTTAAAGATACAACATTTCCCAACACCTTACAGGTATTTTGGGGGGGTATCTTAATGCAGGTATCAGTTACTTGCAGGTGCTTCTCTGCACACAACCTATCCAGGTCTGATCCCACAGCCCTGAATCACACAGGAGTTTAAGCAGTCACTTTGCGGGTGATACACACCAGAGAAAACACAGACAGAAGTGAGAATGGGGAGCTCCTGTACCCTCCATCCCCAGCTCTGCACAACTCACTGCCCATTAGATTGCATTTAATCCCTGAACGCTGATCTCTTCTCAATGCACGCTCACCAGGAGGATCTATGCTTCCCAAATTCCTCATCTGAGAAGCCTTACACCCCAAGCACTGTGTGCAATGGCTCTCAGCACAGCTAAAGGCACAAAAGCAGTGGGACAAGCAACTTTTCTGGCTCTGAGAGCCCGCATCTGTAGCATTCACCCCACGCCTCAGAGGCCCCAATGCAGCTGCACCCTCTGGAGCACCAGCACCAGAGGGATAACACTGCTTGAGCCTTCTGGCCATCACCTGGTGGATCCACAATTCAATAAGAGAAACCACAACAGGCAGGTTTTTCAGGAGCACCCAATGCATCAGGTGCTATCATCACTCCTGAAAACACAGCTTTTCCTGAGATGCTTAAACACAGCTTGGAAAATCTGGCTCTAATTGCAAATACAAATCCAGCCCTGTGTGCATTTCCCCCCCTCTCCTCTCATTTGGCTCCGGATCTCCACTCCCCCTCCTGTCCTACACTCCAACAAGGAGTCTGCTCTGCGAGGAGCTACACTTCCAACTCATAACAGCAAGCTGCCAGGCGGGACCTTCATCCGAGTCAAAACTTGCTCCAAATCAATTTCACTGTAATCTCCAGCACTGTTTACACTGCGCGGTGCCACTGGACGGTGCAGGATCTGCTCCATGCATGGAGCCCTGCCAGCTGCACACGCTCCTGCTGCACAGCTTGCTGCTGCTTTTATTATGGTTGCACTGCAGCACGGGGAGCTCAACCTGGCAGATCACTCGTGGAAACTGCGGACCTGATTCTTCCGGGGCTGCGCGTGGATTCAGTTTTGTTCCCTTCAGTTGCTTTCCTCTGCACAGACCGGGCAATTAAAGCAGGCAGAAAAGTGTGAAATTTCAGCTCTGACCATGTCAGAGCTCCCAAGTGTCAGTTACAATAAAATAAATGACCCATTTCCTGATGGATTGAGAGGGCTCCTCCGAGACGAGCGGACGGACAGATTTCTCTGCTTGTTTATTTTCTCTTTTTCTGACAGAAAGCCTGCACTCCTCTGCTCTTTGGCATCGAGGGCTGCAGCAACTTGGGATGCTCTCGCTCCTGTGCCGCTGCCCTGGCAGCGCCCTCCTGGCTGCTGTCCCCAGCAACACCCCTCCCCTCGAGCCCTGCCAACTCCTGGCACATCTCCTTCAGCAAGAAGCTCCAGAAAACCCCCTCTGCTCTTCTTGCAGCTCCTGAGAGGCAGCACCCACCTGCAGAGCCCACAAAACCTCCTCTCTGCATGCCAGCACCAAACCCGATGCTCTCCAAAAGAAGCCAAACCCAGGGGGATGGGACAGGGTTGTGCAGTGTCACCTATGGGGAGGGCTGGCAGGAGACAGCACAGAGGCATCCAGCTAAAAGAGGGCTCAAAAGAGAGCTGGTGCCCCTGCGAGACCCTTTCCACAATGCCCCATTTGTTGCAGGCTCCTTCCAGGGGAAAAAACCCGAGTGGGCTTCAACTATAGCAAGATTTTTCATTTTAATCTTTCTATTTAAAACTGCTAAGATCCCTCCAGCACCTCCAGGAGCGTGCGAGGGATGCTGAACACAAACAGATGGCAAAGCGGCTTCCTCTCCCATTCAGTAGGTGATTAAACCAGAAAGACGACCCACCCCGGGCTTAAGACCACCAGCTTTAAACAACACCTGACACTTCACTTCCAAAAGTAAGAACACTTCATTTTCCCAGGGGCTGCACTGAAATCTGAGTGGTACAAACCCTCCTGCTTTGGTCTGGAGCATCTCCACCACTTCCACAGCAGGGCTCAGGGACCCAGCAGGTCTCTTTCCTCCACCCATCCCCCGTTGGGTTTCTTTTTGTTGGGTCTCGAAGCTGCCCAAGCAGAGCAGCTTGCACAGAGCCAGAAAACAAGCAGCAGGGGCAGAGTTGCACCCACCCCCACAGCATTGCTTACAGAAATAAGGAGAGGAGGAGACTCTGCAATCCCCCCACAGCACCCGGGATACAGGGACAGTTTTCAGGTGAAGTCCAGCAAAGGTTTCCGAGCTAAACTCACAACACTGCACACACACACACTGGGAATGCCCAGAGGATGCAGGAATGCAGTCGGGGTAACACAACACACAGACTTGTGGAGCAGACAGGAACACCCCCTGCCCCAGGTTTGGGCTTTTAACTACTTTAAAATAAATTAAATTAAATTGGAGAAAAACTTTCCTAGCAAGCAGACCATCCCACAACCGCCTCTGCAATGCACCTCAGAGAAGCAAAAAGGAACTCAGAGCAGAGGCAGGACACTGCAGGACGTTACCCACAGATCTCCAATGCATTTTTCTCCTGCCCTCGTTGTTTTCCTGTTTTATTTTCTGTTTTAATTTGCTGGGAAGTGCAGTTTTTAAACCCCGCAGGCACTCAGTGCAGGACTCCTCCAGGTTCTCCAAACACATCAAACTAGGCAGAATAAGGATTTAAAGACAGAAAAGGCTCAGCCCCACAGGTCCTGGCAGTGAGGAGGAGGGATGAATCCTGCACAACTGCATTTCTGCTGTTCCCACCCCACCCCCCCACTATCCNTTGGGGGGGGGGAGGGTTGCACGGTTGATTTGTTGTTGTTGTTTTGATGGAAGATTTCCAGCTTGGAATGAGGCAGAAAGGTCCTTAATGAGTTTTTAGGGTTACTGTACAACGCCAAACAATCCCTGTTGTCACACAGGAGTTTGGGGGAACTTTATTAAGGTAAAAAAAAACCCTAAAAGGTGGGAACTGAATGGTGAAAAATGCACCTAGCAGTGCAAGGGCTCAATATGGAAAGGTGCAATGCTGGTGAAGTACTGTTGTTGTTCTGAGGCAGAGGAAAATTAAACCAGAAGCAATCTCTGTGGCAGAGAAGTGGTGAAATGGAGTAGTTCACATCCTGGTATCTTTTTTGGCAGTTGCCATTTGATTTTGTTTTAATTTGTTTGGATTCTTTTTTGACTTGGTTTGGTTGCTTTGGTTTTTAATGGCCGGTGATGGCACTCCATTTCCAGTTGGACAACACAGGGAAACACCTGAAGCTCTGAACGACGCTCATTTCCCAGAGCTTTCATGTATGGCTTAAGTTACAATGAAATAAATATGGGCTGAAGGATTTCACTGAAGCAATTCTGTCACAGAAGGGGGAAAAAAAAATCACCATTTGATTCATGCAGAATCTGCTACAAACAAACCTCAGCCATCAGAAATCAGCCGAATGTGGAGCAAGGCTGTCCCTGAAACACAGGTGGGAGCTGAGCAGAAGGAGAGGTGTGAGGGTGCAGATGGGGAATATTTCCATTCTCTTCCGTGGGATCCCAGTTCAAACCACCTTTTGTTCAGTTTTTGTTGGGAGGAAAACATTTGTGAATGGAAAAGGAAGCTCCTATCCGTGAGCTGATCCCATTGATTAAAGCTGGAGCGCGTGAATCAGTTGTGAATCAAACTTGCTGCAGAATCACTAATTGGATTTAAAACAAAATTCCAGCTTGGCATCGATTATTAATAATTTCCTGATTCTCTGTGCTCTTTGGACACAACGCTGATCCCCAAGGGCTGCCTGCTGAAGCTGAGGGGCAGAGCAGCATCCTGCCCCAGGGGGGAATAGGGGCTGTGAGGGTGGGGGGGTCCCAGGGGCAGTGCTGAGGGTGGGGATGGCTCCCAGTGCTGGCCACTGCCCGGCAAACAGCACAGCACACACTGCAATCAACTCAGGCTGCAGCATCAGCTCACGTTCTGAAAAATCCTTTTGTTCTGCTGCTGAAAGATGGGGCTCCTTCCAAACAACAGCAAACCACAACCAAACTCTTATTTTCTTCCCCCTCCATCTGCCTGGGAGCTGCTTCTGCGCTCACTGCAGGGCAGGGTGCTCTGCTCTTGCACTCTTGCAGCAGCAATCTGAATTCCCCACTGGGGCTTTGCAGACGTTGTGAGAGCTGTTCAGACTTCAGCAAAACAAAGCTGCTTTGCATCGATTTTTTTTAATTATTTTTAATCATTTTTTAATGTTTTTTTTCCCCCCACGATGGAAACGATTTGGTTTCGTTTTGGTGCTTCAGCCCTTTGCTTTGGCTAAGGGGTAAACGCAAGGAGAGGGAAATGCTGGTTGGAAGGAGCCCTGAAATTGTGCTGTTCAAAGAGTCCCTTTAATTTTTCATTTCCCCCCTGTTTAATGCAGCTTTCGAATACACCCCCACTTCTTTCCAGCAGACCTTCCTAACTTACCAAATTGCTATTTTCCCTCCTCAAAAGCACTGCGAGCAGTGGGACAGATATCTGGAGCAGCCATTCCCCCTCTGGATGGCTGGAAAGGTCCATGGCTGCGAAGGTGGTGGGAAGTTTTGCTGTTGGTGCAATGATAAACGAAACCAACTTAGCCCAGAAGGCATCGTGGGAGACGGATCCTGCCGTTGCTGAACTCCCCCTGACCTTATTCCAAGCAGGAGCTGATCTTTTTAACCCCCCTCCAAGTGTTTGCAGCGCATATAAAGCACGGATCAAAAGTTTTCCTGGTAGGTATTTGTATCAGATTTCCTCCTATCCAAACTAAATACATTTATATCAGATTTGTGCTACATGAGTACAAATTTAAGGGTCTCGTATCTTTTGATGCACCGTTTAAATCTCCCAAGAAAGGAGGGCTCTCCAGTGCTGCTGCTCTTCACCCTTCTGCTCTCTCAGCTCGCTGAAGCAGGAGGCAATGAAAGGCTCAGCCCCACCATCCCATTTTTCCTTAATTCTTCAGACCCAAAACAAGTTTATCCCGGGAGGTGGGGAACCGCGCAGCGACCGTTTCTATTGTGGGTCACTTTCAAAACTAGAGGTCATTTCACAATCCAAACCTTGAACTGCTCCCCACCGCCTGTGCCGGGGCACCAGTACTGCTGGGCTGCTGGAAAGGTGCTGGTAGGGAGCAGAAAGGGCACAAGATGGAAATAATTTCACGCTACTGAACCGGCCACTTGGGCAGGCGCCGTGCCGGGACTGCGCCGTCTCGTTTCTCGTCCTGCTGCTCCATGGCTGGGATTTATCGGGACTGATTATTTCCTCTCCTTTCCTGTGTTTCCACCACTCTAATCTCTCCAGCTGTTCGGTTCTGGCTCTGTCTTTGCTTAGGGATGGGTTAAGGGTGGGTTTCGTGGAGCTGCCACGAGGTATAGCTCGGCAAGGAGCAGCACAGGTAGCTTTAATGCTGTGGCGATCTCAGATCCATCCATCTGAAGCAGTGACAGCACCCAGTTGCACAGAGGCAAAAGGTGCAGTTGAGGGATTTTTAGAGAGCTCTGTGCTCCAAACAAACCTTCCATGCACTGATGTTCCATCGGCTTTCTGTTACGCTCAGTACTATCCCATAGCTCTCTGCTCCTGGGGTGCGGAATAAGCACCTAAGATAAAAGAAACAGAGAAGTGGGAATGTAAAAGAGCTTTTTCCCCCATGTCTCGTGGTTCTCATTTATTTGGGTGTTGTTTGGGGCTTTTTTTAGTTTAAGCTTCTGATTTTCCCAAAGAGGAACGGCAGTCACAAAGCAGCAGAGACAGCCACGCCGGCAAGCTGGGTTAACCAAGATCACGAAGAGCTTTAAAAGGCCCCAGGGTTTGGGGTGTTTTTTTGCAGTTAAGTGTGTGTATTGCCATTTAAAAACATATCTGGCATTTTGCTATGGTGAACAAACCCGTTCCATTCCTGCAAGCCCAGGGAGGGAGGGAGGCTGGAACCAAGAAGAGAGGATGAAGCGATGCTCATCACTCAGAAGATCCTCTGTAACTACAGACAGAACATCACTCATATCCCAAGTGCAGATAAATGGGAACACTGTGTGGGTTTAAGCACCAGGGATGGGTGAGGAGCCAGAGGAAGCCTCACTGCTCACAGAATGGCAGAGTTCTGTCCAGGGACAGCACTAGAGAGGAGGATGTCCTGGAGGAGAGATAGAAGCCAGACCTGGGCAGTGGGGTTGGAGACTGAAGCTGATATTTAGGGTTGCCACGATGCAGTAGGATGAGGAATAATAGAGCGTGTAAGAGTTACATCCCCTGCAAACATCATTGCTGGTGTTTTAGGGGGAGGAGGGAGCCACCAGCAAAAGCTCTGAGCCTTTGACAGTAGGAAGGGTGAGATAGGAACAGAATCAGTCCTGACTAGGGAGCAGAGTTTGAAAATGATTCCAATGCTTGTGATTTTAGGGGGAGGGCTTAGGGAAAAAAAAAGTACCAAAAATCCTCCATCTGTCCCTGTGGGGTGTAGAGCGAATGCTGATGGTGATCAATCACAGCTGGATACAAGCAGCGATCTCAGATCAGCCCAATGTTTGATGCAAAACGGGGCAGCAAGTGTTTTCATGTGCAACACCTGAAATCCTCCTACTGTGGCAGAAGAGATGAAGAGATGCCCTCGCTGCTGCCACGCAGAGCAGCACCTGGACAGCACTGCTGCAGAGGGAAAGGGAAAATCCTGCTCACCACATCCACTGGGCATGGGACAGAGGTGTAAATTGCACCACTGAAAGCGAGATGTTACAGCAGAACTCTGTAAGGCTCACTGGGAAGTTCACAGCATTTCCGTGTCTGGAAACCTTTGGGAACAGATCAAGCTCTCATCTGTTGGGAATGATTTAAGCAGAGCCAAGCCTGTCTGGAAGCAGGGGGTGAATGATCGATCTCTTCAGGTCACGTCAAGCCCTGCTTTCCATGATTACAGGACGTCTAATGCTTGAAACAATTTATAATCAAAGTTGCCCTCGAGGTGCTTCAGTGTCTCAAAGCAGAGTGGGACTGTGTCAGTAACACAGCTGCGATCTTCCCAGCACGTTCTCGGATTCCCAGAGCCCCAACTGCTCTGCTGGAGAGGGGAGAGCGCTGGCACTGGGTGCTGGGTGGGTGACATGGGGCAGCCCCAGCTCTCCTGCTCTATTTGCAGGGAGGAAAACGCTGCAGCTGGGTGAAACCTAAGCAGAAGTGTCCTTTGTCCAGAGCTAAGACCCAGCTGAAGCTCATAAAGCAAGCTGTTATTAGGGAACGCAGCAGAGCAGAGGCAGTGCTATAAGGGGAGCTGTGATGGGCAAAGGCTGGAGAAGAGCAAGGTCGACATCTTTAATAGACTCTCTGTTATGCTGGGGGAAAAAAAAGCAGCACGTGGCTCTTTTCTGTCAGTGCTTCGCTCCTTGTCTCTGCACTCGTGGCTGGTATCTGTGAATCTGCTTGGTTGGTTTCAAATTATTTTTATGCTATTTCTTTTCTGTCTGAAAGATTGTGAGAAACTTCAGAGCTGATGTCCCAAGCGGATCACAACCAGATGCCCTGAAATAACCGTAACTGTGAACAGCCCATCATTTAATGCTGGATATTTAATTCACTCTATTAACTTCTTACCATACAGAGGCACTAAATGAGAGGAAAACAAACAGCTTACGCTTTGGAGAAACAAGATATCCGAGTTGGCTGGGAGCAAAGTGCCCAGAATACGTACAATAAAGACACCAGGATAAACTACTCCATTTTATTGATTAGCAACAGTGATAAGAGTGTGAATTGCTTGCTTGTAATTATTACAGTGCAACATTTATTGCTGCAGGCACGATGCTTTTGCATGAGTGAAAAGCTTTTGGCCACACTGGCATGCTTGTGTGCTGCTGGTTAAAGGATTAAGCCGAATGTTAAGTAGTTCCTGTGAAAGTAATAATTACTCCCTAATAGCGCTGAGCTCTTAATCTACCTGAAAAAATGTCTTTCTGATCCTTTATCTTAATGTAATATAGATGCAGCATGGGGCTGGCCGTGCCAGGCGGTCGTGTAACTGCAGGGCAGAGAGCCCTGTGCCAGGCAGGGCTGCAGGATGCTGTGTGCACATCACCCTGTGCTCTCCTGGTGTAGGAATACAGGTGGTGACCGAAGCAAACCCACATTTGGCAGCGTGTCACAGCAGAGAAGCACTTCTTAGAGGGCATTTTTACAGAGATCTGTCTCTCATCACAGGGGATTTCTGTGTTTGTTAAGGACTGGATACATCGGGGTGCAGTGGTGCCCTCATACAAGCTGAAATCACAGACGTTGCCGTTATTTCTGCAGTTCCACCAAGGGCTGCCCCTTGTGCAAAGGAATGGATGCAAGCAGAGCTCAGTGCGTGGGTTAAGCTGCCAGGAAAACACTCCTGTGGGCTCCTTCAACAGGTTGGAGCTGAGGGCAGCAGAGACCCCTGGGAGCAGCCCTTCTCCTGGATGCACGTAGCAAAATGCATCACTCCTCCTCCCAGACAGACCCAGAGCAGGTTGGACACCACGGAGAGCACTGTGTCAGGCACAGCACAACAGGAACACCCTCAGAAAGGTCAGAATGGGGCTCCGCTCCAGGCTCTCCACCCCAATCCCACCCTCCACCCCGTCAACCAATGCTGCCTTGCTAATTCCTATTTCCTGCCTGCTGCTGTCCATCCCAAATACATGGACTCCCTTAGATGGCAAATTTGGGGGGTAGACACTGCTCCCAGCATTGGGATTTGCACAGGGGGCTGCAGAGCACAGCTCATTTGCCCCAACTCAGTGCTGGTGGGGGCAAAAATAAAACTTGGAGCTCTTGTTTTTAGCAAAGCTATTCCTACTGTATGGGAGAGAAGCACAGTGGGTCTCTCTAAGGTGTCACTCACACCTGACAACAGAAGAGATGGGAATTAATGAAGGTTTTGCCAGGGAAGCAGGTGCTGTGTGGAAATCAGGTTCAGCCCATTTGTATTCTGCCCACAGTTCTTGATTTTGAGATATACTCGTGTTTAATTACCATTAATGCAAACATAATTTAAAAGGTTATTTCCCTGCTCTGCGGGTCAGTGGACCTAATGGAGCAGATCTAAGCGGGTTCGGGTCACTCTGATTGGTGCTCAGTTTCCTGTTTGCCTCATGGAAATGGGTTTGGTCCCACACAGGGAATGTATATAAAGGCTCTGAAGGGTCTCTTCTGGGCACCAGAATTGGCTGGAAGCTTCTGAGCAGCCTCAGGGGAGCAGGAAGGTAAGCAGCTCTCTATTGGACTCTCTTTTTACTTTTATTCTTTTTCCTTCTGTGAGAGTTGCTTGGAAGCAGCAGAGCAGGGTGAGCTGCTGGGCTGAGCTGTTCCCCAAGCAGAGCAGGAGAAGCAGCAGCTTTCCTGGTAGGGTCTGCAGGAAGGAGCTCTTCAGCAGCAAAGCCCATGATTTCAGAGGAGGGTTTGGTATGCAGCACATCTTAGGCTGGGATCTGCTCTTTTAAATGTATATAACACAGGGAAATGAGGACAAATGGTTCTCGGTGGCTTTCTGCATCCTCCTGGCTATGGATAAAACGAGCAGAATGTTTCTTCCAAAGCAGACAGCATTGGACAAGGGGTTTAAGACCTTCACATAGCTGAGATAACGTTTTCCCCTTGTCCAAGGGTAAGGTAAACCAGTGCAGGGACTGCAGCAAAATCCACACCAGACGGGAGGAGCAGAGCTTGAGTTGAGCATCACGGAGACAAAGGGGTCTTGTGTGAACTCAGGAATGTTTGTTCCGACCATCTCTGTAAATGCAGGCTGCTTTTCCTCCCTGTTTGTGGCAAAATCTGCAGAGAATGAGCACGACCCCTCCTTCAAATTAAGGCTACAATGCATTTCTTCTCCTACCCTTGTAGATAATTACCTTCAGCAGAACAGTATTCTCTTACAACATAACTGTTTTCAGATTCACTGTCGTACCTACAGCAATACATAAAACGAAGGGCAAAGAAGAGGGGAAACCCGTTGTTTAATCACAGCCAGTTTTCTGTTCTCATACAGAATATTCCCCAGCTTTTTGTATCACGAAACCCACTTCTGTTAATGCGTTCTGTAACTTCTGGCTTTAGCTGTAAATATTTCAGGGGGGTTTGTGGGTGCTCAGAACAGCACGCTTTGCTTATAGAGGCATTGCTCCGAATTTGGTATCTCTGAGATATCAGAACACACCTGATATTTCTCTCATTCAACCAGAAAGGCTGACAACATTTGTGCAATGATGCCACAGTTTCCCAGGAATAAAAAGTGCCTCAATTATGAACAACATCAAAACTCTCTTTCTCCAAAAGAATGATTGAGCTGTTGTAATAGTGTGAGTTCCCCTGTGAGCAAAGCTGCGTTAATGTAGGAGTGCAGTTTGGAAGGATGGGATGCCGAGGTCCTGATCTACACCTCTACTTCTTATTATTTGATTCTTGTGAACAGCAGCTCTGCAGGGCAATGCAGATTCCAGAAGCATCTCTAACAAAGAGTGAGGTGAGAGACAAGGAACCACATCCGTGAGCCACGATCAAAACCATTTTCGTACAGAGTTTGTGGAGCTGGAATAGTAATTAAGAGCTCAGATGTCTGAGGGCTGTTGAGCCGAACTGTGGATGTGAGGACTAAGAAAAGCCTGAAACCAATAAACCACGGAATCCAATCCTGTCACTGTCCTGGGATGCTTCTCCCAGCTGACACCCAGTGGCTCTGGATTCCCTATCTATAAGGCATTATCCATACCAACAGAAAGCTCATCAGTAATTAGATTGGGGTCCTAAATCCTGCAGAGCTGTAGGGAGGGAAAGGCAGGGTGCCATGTTTCTCCTCTTTGCCACTGGGACTGCCTGGTCCTACATACATTCCCATTCACATGTTGAAGGTTGAACTGATCCTTGAAGCACAAAGAGGAACCCCCGGGGTCAGCTTGCAAACCAGGAGCAGGACAACGTCCTCACCTTCAGGAATGTGCAAACCACAGTGAATTTGGTGCTTACAATAAAAGCATGGGGAACAAACATCAAAAGGCAGCACGGTGGTGGAAGAGGGTTGGTATTGAGAAAGTAATTTAACTGGGAATGGCAAAGGAGGGCTGTGCATGGTGGAGGAGGCTGTTCCAAGGGGCTGAAGAGCCATGTTAACAAGCACAGACTTGTGCCCGACCATGGCACATCCCTCTGGGCTCACTGTCCTGTCCCTTCTGTCCCAAAGGCCAAATATCCAGATCGCCCTCTGCTTCTGAACAGAGAAATCAGCCACGAAAATGATGTCTCTGAGAGTTCTCTCGCTGCTTTTTGCTTCTCTGAGCTTTGTTTTGATGGAAGAGAACGTCTCAGGGTAAGTGTTCTAGAAAGCACACGATGTATTTTGAGCCTTTTCCAACTTCCCTCTGGAAGCAAATGGATTCTTTCCATTGGCATCTTGGTAAAAAGGTGAGAACGCGAGTCCTGAGGTGGCTCTTGGATATAAAGAGATGAACAAATGATAAGAGAGATCTCAAATCAAAGCCTTTATGCCAAAGCCAAGATCTCCCAAGATTTCCCTAGAAACTTTATTGCTCCAGGTTGGGAGTAGCAAGCTGGAAGTGAACCAGAGAGAGAAGGTTGGCTGGGGAACAAGATATAATCATCTCACAAGAAGTAGGCTAGGAGGCATTTCTTTTTTTAAGCTCCTGAAAATGTGACCAGTTACATAAAATGGGGACATAATACTTTCCCTCTGTTCAATTCCTGACACAGAACCTCCAGCTGCTACCTGAGAAGGTCCAAAAGGATCCCTATTAGAGAAGTAGGAGTTGATGGAATTCCAGCTCGTAGTACCAAAGAAAGATCAGCCCTGACATCCTTGGCTAATTTAGGTAGTCCCCAACCATGTCTGCATTGTCAGACTGGTCTGAAGGTCTCAAATTCTCACCTGCCATCCCCCCCTCAGGATCTATGGGGGTGTAGGGAGAGGTTTCCTCGGTGTGCAGCTCACTGGAGAGGGTGCCTGAGCATCCTTTAGGACTGAGTCAGAGTTGGGATCCATCAGAGCATGGCAGGAAAGCAGATGTGGCTCTGAGGAATGTGGGTCAGCAGGCAATATTGGTGACGGGATGGTGGTTGGAAGGGATGATCTTGGAGATGTTCTCCAACCTTAATGATGCTATGATTCAGTGATGCTACGAAGAGTCGCGCTGGCTCCAAACACCCTAAGTTCACCTCACAAGCTATCAGACGTGAGCTGCAGATGTGTCGGCAGGCAGTAATGGTTACCAGGATGAGGAGCATGCCAGCTCCTTGTCGGGCCAGCTCTTTGCTTTGCAGAGCTGGGCAGCGCTCGCTCCTCACCTGTACTCCGCACTGCTCTCCCTGCAGCCTCAGCATAAGGACTCCCGGCGCCAGACCAATGCACAGACGCTACTCGGAGGCCACGCTGGCGAGCGACTACAGCCGCACGATGGACAACATGCTGAAGAAGAACTTCGTGGAGTGGCTGCTGGCCCGGAGAGAGAAGAAAAGCGAGTGAGTGTGCAGGCTTCCAGCGCTCCAAACTCACAGCTGTCGTCAGCCGAGTGATGGCTGCATTAGGATGTAGAGCTGAGGATATTTTTCTTGGACTGCAGCAGTGATTCCCGGGGGGGTTTTGTTTTTCTTTTTTCCTTTTTTTTTCCCCCCCTAAATCCTTGAGGTTTTTCGGCTCTGTCGGCACACGGCACAGCCTCCTCTCCGCGCTCGGGTCCGCCTTCTCCCGTTGCTGCTGTTGGTTGGAGCGGGGAGGGAGATGGGTTTGTGGAAAAGCGGCATTCCAGCACCCTCTTGTGGTGCCTCAGCCTGAGATTTCTGCCCGTTTTTGCCTTCCCAGCAACGTCATTGAGCCGTACAAGAGAGAAGCCGAGCCTCAGCTATCCTCATTGAGCGACCAAAGCGTGGACCTGCGCAGCCACGAAGCCAAAGACTTCCTTGCCTGGCTCCTAAAAGCCAAGGAGAATCAGAGGTGAGAGCTGAGAACTGAAAACAGAGTCCGGTCCCAAGAGGAGGGTGAGATCCCCGAGTGCTCAACCTTCAGAAGGATGCTATAGGGCAGGAATAGGTGATAAGCAGCAGCAAGCAAAAGGATTTCTGTTTCAAAAAGGAATGCCATGCTTTGCGATTGTCCCATGGGAGAGGAAGACAAGAAAGATTAAAAAAAAAGCTTTCATCCCTCTAAAATCTCTTAGGAAATTCACACTGAAGAAATGCAGAGGATTGAGGCTGTTGGTTGTTGAGTTGCTTTGGGGTTTTTTTGGTTGGTTGGTTGTTCTTTCTTGGGAAATACCAGAACAGCCTCATCAAACCCAGCGCTCTGCTGAAGTCTGAGCACTGTTTTTGGCAGCTGTTCCTACAGCATCCTTCACATCACAGCTTAAAACGAAGAGCTTTGAGTTAACCAAACCGTTCCAGTCTGGTCTATTCAAAGCCCTGTTGAAATAAAGCTCTCCGGTGACAACTGGAGTGAAACTGATGTGCTCCTGGGAGAAGCAAGGAAGCAAAACATGTATTTCCTTGTATCGCTGCTACAGCTTCTTCCCAGGAAAAGCATAAGATCTCAACGTGAAACAAAGCAGGAGAGATAACTGAGTGACCTGGGAGGAATTCCCCTCTTTGTTTCCGATCTGTGCCCTTTACCACAGACAGTTTTTCTCAGCTGTGTCTGCACTGCTCGTAGTGGTGAAGATGCCACAAGTTAGTTCTCTTGGGAAGGCAGCTGGGAGTGCACGGAGCTCTCAGGCTGCAGCTGGTGCCTTCGTTCCCAGCCGTCTGAGCATGCCTGTGCATCACGGAGCTGCACGGCTTCCTGCTGGCTCAGCATGGCCCCAGCCCACCAGGACCCTCTTGCACCACTCCCAGTCCGAGCTGATGACACAAATGTTCCAAAATCAAATCAGGTATTTGGATCCAACCGAATATCTGTTCTTGGGCACTTTCTATATGTATATATATATATAGCCAGCAAATAAATGAGGGAAATATTTCTTTAACATGAAATGGACATGTAACATAACAGGTTGCTGCTGATTAGTCCTAAAATGGTAGCATGAAGGAAAAGAGGGGACACAGCCCACAAACTTCAGGCACAATTGTGGTGCCTCCTGCTAAAAGAATGCCATCTCTAGCTATAGGGACTCATGGGACCATCACCCAGAACAGCAATCTGGGGGCACCTGTTGTCTTTTGCAGCCTTTGCATGAAAGCTGCTTTAGAAACAAGGGTGCAGGGGACGACCTGGGGTGGGGGAAGCAAGCTCTGCTATGGTTCACAGAGGTGTTTAACGCCAAGCACACAGCAAAATGGACACTGAGAGCTGCTAGTCATACTGAAATGCAGAATCAAAGAAATGAGGGCTTTGAGGGATCTCAAGAGGTCATTCAGTCTGACCTCTGCTACAAGGCAGGATCAGCTTGCCTGAAACAGTTCCTGACAGATATTTGTCTAACTTGTTCTGGTTGTGGGGTGGCAAAAAAGAAAACCTTTGATACTGGAGATTCATCAGCTTGAATGGCTGCATTTAAAATAATAATAATAAATTTCAGTGTCTCCCTTAATCTCCTTAATTGCAACTAAAAAGCACAACTTGTGGGGGAAAGTCCTTCCTGGGAACAAAGCCCTTCCTTTGTCATCCTGGAGCGCAGATGCTGCTTCACCCACATTCTGCCTTTGTTTTGGTGCCTGCTGGGGCTGAGGGAGGACATGGGGAAAAGAGGGGGTTGGGGGCTGTTCCTTCTCATCCCCTAAGCCTGACGGACACGTTCAGTGCTCAGCATCCCAAACTTCCCAAGATCAAAGCAGTGTTCCGTGGCAGCATCTCACCACGTCTAAAACTGGTTCAAGCTTCTTGGTGAGTTTTTTGTTGTTTCCTTTTTGCTACACTTCAGGGGACACCCCCAGCCATCGAGATGTCCCTTTTTCTCCCTCTTCTTCACTGGCATTTCTATTTCACAGAGCAGAAAAACAGTTGCTAAGAGCACAGTGATCTTTCAAACTGTTTCCCCTTGTTTGTGGCACTGCTGCAACGCCCAGAAGGATTTCTGCTAAGGAGCAAAGGACCAACCTGGCCAACAATCTAAGCGGCAGCTGGAGGGGAAGATGATGGAGAAGACCTAAAAGACCTGAATCCATGTGGCACTAATTAATACCTCATCTAGGCTGGGAGGCAGAGATTTGTACATGGCTTTTTCAGAATAAGGAGGGAGAAAGGGCCCTTCTAAAGGATTTTTTATTTTAAGGATGAAGTGAAAAATTTGGTTAAGAATAACAGAGTACTGAGAATCAACAGAAGGAAATGTTGCCAGGATTCAGGGTTGACAAGCTGGCAAACAATGCATTAAATCACAGGGAAATGAAATATCTGTGTGAATTTGATGTGACTGGGAGAAGGTTGTTGTATGCTGCATTCAGATTGTTTCCTCTCTTGATGGCATGTCACTTTTCTTGCAGTTCTGCTTCTCTGGAAGGTTCAGAAGACTTGAAGGATGTTGTGAACCAGGAGTTTCTGACATGGTTAATGTCAACTGACCTCTGCAGACCAAGGTGAGCCGCTGTTCTGCCTGACTCTGTAGTAAAAAATATCCCTTCCACTGTGGCACCGTACAAAGCCCCTGTCCCAAGGGTTCTTGCTGCAGTGTGCCATATTCTGATGACCACTGAGTGCTCACACAATGTGGCTTAACTGGATTTCATTGGAGAGTTGAGAGCTTTGGTCAGAGTTTGGCGCTGCAAAAGAATCTTCAGCGATGAACTGGGGGATGGACAAACATCAAATAATGACCATCCAGAGGAGGCAGGTTGATAAATCCTTTGCCCTGCTTTCCTGAGAGGAGGGGATGCTCATCAGACTGCTTAGAAATGATTTTACATATATCGAGTAGAAAAGAAAGTGTGAAAAGCAGAGAGAAACACAAGAAATTGGGATGCAAAAGGTTGAGGTCCCAGGGGAGCTCAGGGGAATGGAGAGCACGTTTTATGGGTTCTAGGGGAACGAAGGCTGAGAGGAGAAAGTCAGCATCTACTGAAATTAAAAGAAGAGATAGAGAGAAAAGCTCTTCATGCTGATGGCAAAAGTTGGACAAGGATGAAAGAATCTCCTCACCCAAGGAGGCTGTGGATGCCCCATCCCTGGAGGCACTCAAGGCCAGGCTGGATGTGGCTCTGGGCAGCCTGGTCTGGTGGTTGGCGACCCTGCACATAGCAGGGGGTTGAAACCAGATGATCATTGTGGTCCTTTTCAACCCAGGCCATTCTATGATTCTGTGAAAGAAGGATGAGCTGGCCATAAATGGAGGAGGTGGAGGCTGCTCTGTGCTACAGAGAGCTCCATGCAGGCTGGTCATGGGGAACCAAGCAGACAACCACAAAGCAGAGACAACAGCTGAGTGCTGAGCTCATCCTGCAGGGAAAGGGCACACACCTTTGTATCCCACTCCTCTGATCTGCCGTTGCTCTCTCGCAGAAGTTATACCTACTTTCTATTGGATACTTATTAACTGTGAGATATGTCACGCTCTCAAACACATCTATGGGGTTCCAGAAGGGGCTGGTGGGTAAATAAGGCAACAAATTACACTCTGTTTCCCGTCGGAGCCGCATTAAAATGGGGTAAATGCAGTACCGTTGGGATTTATGGCTCTTTTTTTTTCCTCTCCCACGTAGGGCTGCGTAACCACAGCACCGCCTGAGGAGCCCCCACGGCCGCATCCACAGCCGCGCTGAGGACGAGGAGGTTCCGCGTTGCGTATCGCCCACTTTGCCAATAGAAGAAATAAAAGATTTTTAGCCCGAAACTGCAATCAGATGAAGTTATCATTTGGGGACGGGCGGGGTTTAACTCAGCGATTAAAATAAAAGCGCGTGTCCTCCCAAATAGGGGCACGGCGCCCAGGGAGTTCGGCCTACAGCTGTCCGAACTGAACAGCACGACTGGACGGGCTGCAGTTTAAGAGCGGCCGTTGGGCGATGACCCATAAAAGGGCGGTGGGGACGAACCGAGCCCCACTCGGGCGTTGGCAGCCGTTAGCCGCCCCCAGAGCCCTCCCCTAAGGCGGAGGCGTGGGGGTGAAGGCCCCGCCCACTGCCGCGTTGCGTCACACCGCGCGTCGCGGGTTGATGACGTCAGAAGGTGCGCGACGCGCGGTGGTGCCGCCGGGATGCACCGGCGAGGGGTGGGCGCGGGCGCTATCGCCAAGAAGAAGCTGGCGGAGGTGAGGAGGGGTCGGGTCTGTGGGGGGGAGGTTCCGGATCCCGGTGGGAGCTCCTAAGTGCGTTTGTAGGGGGTTCAATCTCCGCCGGTGTCGGGACAGGTGAGCTGCCAGGCTCCGGTGTTCCCGTGTGAGGGATCCAGGCCCCTTCTGGTTTGTGGCAGGGGCTGTCCGGCTCAGGGTGGGATCCTCCGCGTCTCCACAGCTGTGTCATCCGTAAGCTCAGGGTGCCTCGAGGTTTCTGGCAGCTCCCTCGCTTGCCCGTGGCCATGGGTCCTCTGGGTTCGTATGTCCTTAAGGAGCATTTCCCTCACCCAATTTGGGGTTTGGTTCCTCTGTTCTCCAGCGCTGTCTCTACCGTTCTGTTTTCCTCCTGCAGGCCAAGTACAAGGAGCGAGGGACAGTCCTGGCTGAAGACCAGTTGGCCCAGGTGGGAGACCCACCCCTGCTGTGGTATAACTGTGTTTGTGAGCCCAGCTGTAAATCCAGGCTTCGTCTCACACTGTTTCAGGGTTGGGACATTATCCATAAGCAGTGTGGGGAACAATGGCACCTGCTGGGCTGCTTTTTCCTCCAAGAACTGTGCTGTTTACTGCAGATGTTGCTCTGCCTCCCTCCTCTCCATCTTAGCAACATCTCATTTCTGTAGAGCTGTTTCCTTCCTTTTGAGTCCACTGAGGGTGGGCAGCATGTCGGAGTGCTGAGTGTTGCTTTAGGACTGTGCTTGCTTAGTGTATATTGGGGGCTGTGTTCACAGTAGGATTAAACAGAACTTCTTTTATCTGCCTTTCAGATGTCTAAGCAGCTGGACATGTTTAAGACCAACTTGGAGGAGTTTGCAAGCAAACACAAGCAAGAGATCCGTAAAAACCCAGAGTTCCGGGTCCAGTTCCAGGATATGTGTGCAACAATTGGAGTGGATCCTTTAGCATGTGAGGAGCAGGCAGCAGGGGTCAACAGCTGAAGATCCTCCTGTAAAGGATTCTCAGTGGCTGGTGGAAATTGTCTTTGGGGAGGTCTGATGGTGTATTGATTCTTAGGGTTTGGGGATTGCTGTAATATGCTTTTAGGTGATATATAAATCTAATAGGGGCAAAAGAAAAAGGTGGAGGTAACCAAAGAGGCTCTTCACTGAGATATCAGAGTCCTCACAGTGAGGTTTGTGAGCACCAGCAGCTGTTAAGGAAGGTGGTTTTGCCCGTGGTCCAATCGCTTTCTTCTTTCTCACCTCACAGCTGGTAAAGGATTCTGGTCAGAAATGCTGGGAGTTGGAGACTTCTACTATGAATTGGGTGTGCAGATTATTGAGGTCTGCCTGGCTCTGAAACACAGGAATGGAGGTGAGGATCTCTCTGTGTCCGTCTTCACTCCAGAAGGGCAATCTGAGGCCAAGAGTGGGCAACAGCAAAGCCACAATGATATTGTGGGAGTATAATGTAAGGCAAGAGTGAGCCAGTGGTCAACACACAAAGAAGCCTTCACTACTGCTGCTGGAGTAATTTTCTTGCTGTGCAGTTATGCTTTCTTGTCCCCTTTTGTTGACTCCTAGGTCTGATAACACTGGAAGAACTTCATCAGCAAGTGCTGAAGGGAAGAGGGAAGTTTGCTCAGGAAGTCAGCCAGTGAGTGTCTGTATATTATAGGGGAAGGGAATCAAGTAACATGAGAAAGAGAAGACTGAGTGATTGATCTCAGCTGGGCTTGAAGGTGCTGCTGTTAATCGGACTCCAGGTTCTAGCAATTAGTCATGTACATGTGCTCAGTAGTTAATGACTATTTCAGGAGTGAGCCGTAAGCATACAGAGCTGTTGGTTTGGGCTGCAAATGCTGCACTCCTGCTGTCACAGTCTGCTGCAGCTGCTTTGGTCCAAGCTGTAAGGAAGGGACTGATACCTGCCCTTAGAGAAGTAGGTTTTAGGATAGAATTACCTAGAATTGATAATGGGGGTTGAATCTTAAATTTGGTGCTTGCAGCTTGGATTTTACCAGTGGCCCTTTAATGGAACTCTGTATTTCTGTAGAGGGGCACAGATAAATTAATTCTAAACTAATAATAAGAAAAAAAGATCAGCTGTTGGCTGTCTGAAATTGCAGCAAGCTCCAGTAGCTGCATCTTACCCCTTCTTCACATGGAGTCTTCCTCACTTACAAAACTTAGTGCAGTTTGGGAGAGGCTTTTGGCTTAAAGCCCTGCATTAACTTCTGCTTTCAGAGATGATCTCCTTCGTGCAATCAAGAAACTGAAGGTCTTGGGGAGTGGCTTTGGGATTATCCCTGTTGGTGGAACATACCTGATTCAGTCTGTACCAGCTGAACTGAACATGGATCACACGGTCGTCTTGCAGCTTGCAGAGGTACTGAGCCAGGAAACTTTAAAATACCACCTCAAAGAATCTCCCTGCTTCTGTGACAGGGAACACGTGGTGTGGAAAATAAGAACATTCCAGCATGAATGTGAATCTAGAGTTTGTGCTATGGTTAGATCAGGCATGGAGGCAAAACTGTCCATGCTCTTCTAAGCTGTGGACTGAAGTCTTGGCTACAAGCACACTGTTTGTTCTCTCCTTTCAGAAGAAGGGCTATGTAACAGTTGGTGAGATCAAGTCCAGCCTGAAGTGGGAGGTGGAACGTGCAAAGCAAATTCTGGTATGTCTGAGGGCCTCTGGTGCGTGGTGGAGGTCAGTGACAGAGCAGAGTGGCTGCTCCTGCATCAGAGCTGCAGCTGCTTTGGTGACTGTGTGTGTTATCACAGCATGTGCAGGTGATCCTAAGCCAGGTGGTAGACCAAAGGCAAAATACACACTACTTAAGTTGAAGAAAGTAGAGTGTCAGCAGCTGCAGATGATCTTTGCTCATCTCAGTATCATGTGGGATGTGTTAGCTCAGCTCCTGCATGACTGCATGTCCAAACTGCATTTTCCCCTGCTCAGGATGAGTAAAAATCCTGAATTCTACACGCTCCTTTACTGCACAATAAATGTGGGGTGAGGCCTCCCCTGTGAATGGCTTGTCAGCTATTTAGTTAAGCTCCACTGACAGGTTCTGCTCTGTTTGAATAGGAACACTTGCTGAAGGAAGGAATGGCCTGGCTGGACACGCAGGCACCAGGAGAACCTCAGTACTGGCTGCCTGCTCTCTTTACAGAGTTGTACTCTCAGGAAATCACTCCAGAGGAAGCCAAGGAGGCAATCCCTTGACTGCTAAGTGTTCTGTGCCTGTATCCAAGTCTTCTTGTGAGGGTACTTGCATATCACCTGGAACACAGGGACAGAGGACTTGAAATAAAGCTTTGTAAAAAGAAGTCTCTAGCTTGACAAGTTTAATAGGACCAATTCATGCTCGGTTACCTTGGAACTTTCTCCTCTGTTGTGAGTGGAAATATCACTCCTTATTGCAAACAGGAGTTACCTGGTCACAGCAAGAGGAAAAGGATGCAAATAGGACTGCCTAAAGACCACTACCAGCAGTGATGCTTCTAAAGCCATTCAGAAGCTGTGCTGTAGCCCTCTGTGAGCGAGTCGTCGTTCCATTAAGGAGTACCACAGTCTGGATTCTGCCAAAACAAACTTTATTGCACAAAAAAAAAATCTTATGTACAATAGTATATAAACAAGGTATCTTAGAGTGACTCTTGTGCATATATCTTTGACTCAGGTCTAAAAATCTGTTGCTAAAACATCTCTGCCTAGAGCAGTCATTGGAGGATTGTCACTTTGAAATGGAAACATTCAGAAATGGTAGGACAGACAACATTAGAGCTAGAAAACTAATACTTCTCTTGTACAGCCACATGCTAGTTAGGTGAATAGTGTCCACAATAAGGCATTTTCTTGTTTCAGTGGATGGGTGGATGGTAATGCCACATGCATCGCAAACTGATCTCAGAACCAGCTCTGCCATGAGAAGGCAGCAGAGCCACAGCTCTATCCACAATGCTACTGAATGGTGACAAACAACGTGACATTTACAACAGGATTACAGAGGCAGGAAAGTAGCATACTGCTCATGATTTCTCAGGAGACCCCGCTGCCTCCCTGAGACCTTATTTGAAGGTGAACACAGCTTTATTTCCTCTCATTTGGTGTATGTGTTGAGTGAGTCCTATGTAAGTTCAGCTTTCCCTTGAGGGAAGGCAGAGTTGAAGTCTAATTCATACCAATGACAGAGCCAGGGGAGGTTGCTTGCTAGAAGGGAGAAAAGGTTTCCCCTACTTGTTAAATGGCACATTTACAGTTCAGAAACGTTTCCACCTTCCAGAGCTGCATAGAGAGCAGTGTGCAGGCTTCTAAGTTCTGCAAGAGCCGATAGAAATCAGAGACTGACAATAATTCAGTGACATACAGGACAATGCCTTTCTGTACAGTGCATGGCAGGGGTCTTTTGGCCTTTCCTCCCGTGCTTTTTTTTTGCCTTCAGAACAAGAGTGACTGCACTGAAGGTTCTCCCACCACCAGTATGCAGCAGGGCTGTGCTGGGGGAGAGGGCCTGGGACAACGTGCAACCCTGTGCTCAGCTTTCTATCAGAGCCCTCATGAAAGAGAGTCAGTTAAGCTATTTACCAACACGTTTTCCTGGTTCAATCAATCATCACCGGGGTCTTCCACCTGGAGAAGCTTTTATTCACCTCCACCCAGGTTGCACTGAATCCATCTTTGACGTAATTGCACTTGCAGCCAGCACACACCTCTCCTCCAGCCCTGCTTTTGCTCACAGTAAAAAGCTGCCCTTTAAAACATTCAAAGCACTGAAGTGTTAACTTTACAACACTCATCCAGCTTGCACTTGGCCAAGTTTGGCAAAGGAATTTCAGTCAGTAACTTAAGTGTACACCTCTGGAAAGCTCCACCCAGAAACAGTGGCTTCCTGAGCTAGAATTGCCCCTTATCCTAGCATTTCAGTCTGAGTTGCTGTGGGGAGGGAGGTGGCAGGAGGAAAATGAAGTATTACGCTGACTGGAGAGATGGCAAGCAAAAAGAACTTCAGTGAAGGAAACAAAACAGCTCTCTGTTCAGAGCAGCCAGAATAAAATACTCCTAGAATACTAAATTCAAATCAAAACCTTAAAGAGTTACACAAACAAGACTTAGGGTTTTTTTAGTGCTCCCCTATCTCTGAACCAATGGTTTTCTTGCCTTCCCTTCCCCAAAACACCACGATGAACAGACCTGCACTCCATGTACTGATCCTTGCCTTTTCATCCTCTCCCCTTTTGTGCCTGAAATCTCAGTGGATGAAGTCAGCCACGGCTTGTGTAAAGCTTTCAGAAAGGAGCCCAGATTCCACCACTGCTCTTTTATCTTTGGTCTGTCTAGAAGAAAGACATCGGGTAGATGGGCTCCACAGAGCAGACAGGCTCCACCCCTCCCAGTCTGCACAAAAAGGTTTCATCCAGGCACACGGTGCCTGGGCTGTGTCATACCCCAGACTCAAAGCGCTCCCACAGCTCCAGCTCCATACTCAGCATGGCCCCAGGGAAGGGCTCACTGTCTAGGAACAGAAAAGCTGTAAAGAGGAGTCGCAGTCTACATCTCATTCTTTAATCAAATGGAGACAAAAATAATAATAATAATAATAATAATAACCAGTGTAGATGTTTTCCAAAAAAATAACCTGATGCCACATGCTCCGGGTTTCTAGTAGAGTAAGTACCTTGTAAGAGTAGCCTGTCACAAGCTTGGCTTTGTCTAGCATGAAGTCTTCTCGTTATCCACCAGAGCAGTAAAAGGAGACAGAAGAGATCCCACAGTTTCCTCCACTCTGGCATTGGTTTGGTTGTTGAGTCTGTCAGGGGTACTGAAGACAGAACATCCCCACGGCTTGGCCTCTCTGTTGGTAACGCAGCTCTAAGCTTTGGAGCAGCCCTGAGTGTCTGTCTCTGTCTCAGAGGAGCTGCTCTCAGAGTCTATTTCTGTATTCTCCTGCTGATGTTTCTCTTGCACCTTCTGCCGAATTCCTTGCAAACGGATTAATAGGGACTGGTAGTCAAAGTGGCCTCGTTTTTCTCCAAAAGGATCCTGGAAGGAAACCAGAGATGAACTCATTAATACAGACCTCTTGCCAGAAGGATAATGGTCTAAAGAAAGCTGTATAGTGGCTGGCCAGCAAATAGAGAGTTAAGGGTTAAATTCCACCTTGTGACCAATGGGACCTTGTCAATGGCCTCACAAACCTCTAAACTGATACCAATTGCTCTTCCCTTACCCACCAGCAGTCATGTTGTTGTAGAAGGCCACCAGAGTCATCAGGCACAACTTGCCCTTTGTGAAACCTCATTCTCATTTTAAATCAAGGTGCCCAGCTGCATTAACACCTTTTGCTTTTATCCCTATCCCACGTTAAAGGCAATTGCCAGGGCTGTATAAAAGAGTGGTTAAGTTTCACCTGTCCCATCAGGTGAATGTGGCTCCAGAGTTAACAAGACAGCACATCTGCCAAGCACTAAACCAATACTATATCTAGACTGACTTCATTTTAAATACAGAGCAGAGCAGATAACAGTGGCAAACTGTGTTCAGACTTCCTGCTCTGCTATTTACAGTGAGCAGAAAACAGACTGTGGTAGTCACTAACGTGGAGACTGAGCACAGCAGCCCCAAGCCATAGTGTTCTTCAGAAGTGACTTAGCTCTGGCTCCTTGAAGAAGAAACAAGAGCTGATCACACCTGACGACCCTCTGATCTCACCAAACACAGCCCTCAGCACAGCGCTCTCATTTTCATTTCTTGTTTGGAGGGAGAAATCCCTGAAAATATGAACTCTCCTACTTCAGGAATGCTTTCATTTTATGAATTACACATCAGCGACGGCACCGACAGGAAAGAAGGGCTCAGATCAGAGACACCAGATCATTGAATCAAACACCTCCATCTTTTCTTAACAGTGACATTTCTCAATGAGTCAGACAAGAGGTGCCTGATGAGGGAGGAAGAGGTGTTCAGATGCAAATAGCTTGGCAGTCTATTCCATAAAGTCTGTTTTCCTACAGAAATGAGCTCCTCTGTTCAACCTGTCTGGATGTATTTGCCATATTGTTGCTGTTCCTCTACTCCTTCCTCCTCCAGATACTTTTGCCTCAGTCAGCTGCTTTCAACTTCATCTGACAGAGCAACTCTGGCAGCGCCAGAGAAAAGTCCCTATATGTACAAGCAAAGAAATCTTAACAGCACCTCAACAGGAAAACAATGCAGTAGAGCTCAGCTGCCACCAGTACTGGGTAGGCTATATGTGCCCTCCCTGCTTAATGCCAAATCCACATGAAAGCAAACTGCACTTCTTTATACAGTGGTATCAGTATCTGCTTGCCCTGAGCGTGGCTCAGGTCCAGCACTGAGAGAAACCTAACAGCCCTGAAAACAGTGCGTGCATACTCTGAACTCAGGAAAGTCAGTGTTTTATCCACAGGAGTTTCATGGTTAACTCAACGTTGAAACATACAGTTGATAGAAAAGGTGCAGATCCATGTTGCACATCACACAGTGCAACTGCTTGTCACTGTGAGTGTATTTGGAATCAAAGTTCTGAAGGGACAAGAAAATCATCTGCCACCCACCTGCATCGTCTGACCTTGGAGATAAAGTCTCTCTTTGCACACCCCTTCATAGAAGTCGTAGTATTCCATGAAGGATTTCTCCATTACACCCCTGAACATAATCAGAGAGCAAAGAGTCAACAGAGAATGACAGTATTACAATGGTGGCATCATCCAGGGTCACAGCATCCCACTGAACCGCAGCCATGTAATCAGCAGGGCTCCAGCCAGACAACTGACCGGGCACAGCAACACAGAACAAAACAAACTGCAGCACTGCTGCAGCTGAACAGATCCTGCAAGTGTTTCTACAACAGCTGTGCTTTTCTCTCTCTCTGAGATGTGTTTTTTTCCCCTCTAAGAGAAGGCACATTTATTCCCAAACACAAATCAGAGGATGTAGCCATGCACACAGTAACACAGCTTTGGTCACTGCACGGCTCCTGGGCACGACGGAGATGCAGTCATCCATTTCAGAAGAAACAAAACCACTTTGCACTAGAGCAGCATGATTTAAAGACCTGCTCTTCTCAGGATCTCAGGAAAGAGAATCTTAACCTGTTTCCCCACCCCCATTTTCTAATGCTCCCTCCCTGCCTCCTTTCCATACCGTAGCGGCTCAGGACAGGGACACTTTCCTTCCAGCATGTCACACACTGCTACTCGGATGGTCTCATGCCGAATACACTCATTATAGTTCTTGCTGTCCCCAGGGTGCCTCTCCTGGAAATAGAATTTGGGCCAGTGAGTCCATGTAACTGCAATGGCTCTTCGTTTCTCTCTCTCTCTCGAGACTGATGAATTTCACTGGTGCATGAACCCACTACAGCTTTGTCTGTTTTGTGTATGCTGAGCTAATTTATACTGGGGAAAAAAAAAGGAAAAAAAAAAAGCTGGCACCGTTTTCTACATCTACAGCTGGGGAGACAAGTCAGCTGATAGCTGGCACAGAAAGCTGCCTCTCTCTGGGATGCCAGAACCACAAAAACCTGAGCAGTTTGGTTTCTGCACGACAGTGTGTCTCAAGGAAGCTGTATCAGGAGTCATGTAGCAGAGAAACGCCTCTTCTTCTCTTACTTTACACATATGAGAGCTAAGCAGCCTCCAGTTCAGAGCTTTGCAAGTCACCCCCCCCAAGCTCTGACCAGAGGCAGAGCAAGCTGGAAAGAAGCCAAGTGACACAGCCTCACTTTGTCCCCATTTCCAGAATGTATTTCGTTACCAGGTCAAGGTGTGGAGTGAAGGGAGAAACTGCTGCAGAGCCAAAGATCTCCAACTCTCACCTGCTCAAAGCCGGGTTCATTGTGATACGGGTTCTCAGTCATCAGAGACTGGATGGAGATGAGGACTGAGGAGATACTCTGTGCTGGGCTCCACGCAGGCCCGGTCCAAGTGCTGAAGCATCAAAACAGAGAAGCATCAATTAACAATGAAGGATCAGCCCAGCAACCACCATCCCTCCAACTACCAAAGATCAGAAAGCTCAGAAAGCACACCTACACCTTCCAGAAATGTGACAGGAGAAGTAACAGCTGCTACAGAAAGACAAAGCACTGCACGCTGAGGAGGTTCCCAAGTTGAAGGCAGTTTATTCTCTAGGTCAAATGAGAACATTAATCTGAGCCAAGCAAGAGGCTGGGGAGCTTCACAGCTAACACACAGAGGGAATCACACCTGAGCTGAGGAAAAGTACCATCTTCCAATGCCTCTCAGGGCACTTCAGAGCTATGGCCATCACCCTGCACAGCATCCTGATGCAACACATGCTGCCAACACTACAGTAAGTCAAGAATTGCAACTCTTTAAGAAGCTGAATCTAACTTTGCAGACTCAAACAAGACCATCACTTGGGCAGCTTGTAGTGCAGATACTCAGCACAAGGTCTGCCACCAAAAGCACTCACGGATACCCTGCTGTAGGAACAAGGTGCCCATTTAATCTGTGTGGTGTAGCAAAAACCTCCACACAGAACAACGGGTCAGGAAAAGCTGCTCTGCTACTTGCCATTAATATCCCAGCTCCAGATAGAAAGCTGCTTCCCTGGGAGCTGAACCAGGATGTACTGACCCACATATGCTCTTCCTAAATTCATTCACAGCTTCCCATTGCTGGTAAGGCTGAGGCTCTTTGTTCACTCTTCAATAATTTAGCTTCCATGCCAAGGCTGCACTACATGAGCAACGAGGCAGCTTGCATGGAAGCTGCTGGGCGTTCAGCCCCCTGAGCTACAGACAAGCCCTGCACACCTCAGTGCTTCCCAGGCATTGGCATCCAGCTCACTGGATCAGAAAGGCTCATGCAGTGAGGAAGATGTTTCCCAGCACACTGCATCTCTCACCCAGCCCCGGACCAGCAGATGAGTATCAGTGACTTGAATCAACTTTAGCATAAGGGGCACGTGCACCGTGCTGCTGAAACCATCCCAAAGGCAGCCTCATAACCACAGCTGTGCTAAGATTCCTGTTGTTTGATGAAACCCCTTCAGCAATTCAAGCCATCGTTGCCCCTTCCCCACTTGGCTGCCTCTATCTGCCTCTATCTCAGTTCAGATCTTCAGCAAAAACCCTTCCTTATTTGCAACTGAAACCATCACAGCTGGGGTGGGGAATATCACACTATGGCCAGAGTTCCTCTGGTAGAGTCTAAAAGCCACTGAATCAATCAGGACTCAGCTTAAAAACCAAGTAGGTGAGTAACAAGCATTTGCAGCAGTGGAGCCTGTTGGAACAGGCAGCACGGGAGCAGTGATTGTAAATCATTACACCTACCCAGCCCCGCATACTACATGTAGGTGGAAGCCCAGAGCACTCAAATGGCTTTCAAGGAAGTTCTTAGAGGCTTTTAATCTTATTTATTTTTAAACCCACACAGAGAGAGGAAATTAAAACCACAAAAACCTGCATTCAGAAAGCATTAAGGATCAGCTTGCAAAGAGCAAGAGCAGATGAAAAGCACTGCCCAAGCCAGGGCTTTGCAAGGGGAAGCAGAAAAGTGGCAGCATCCACTGAACTTCGTGCTTCCCCTGCTCCGCTCTCAGATGCTTTTAGAGACAAGTCAGACCCTCGGCTCAGAAGAGGAATTTGTGCTGCTTTACGACTCTGATCCAGTGCATAACTTCACAGAAGCATAAAGGTGCATCCAAGCATGTCTGGGGCAAGATCAGGGCGCAGCGTGTTGAGAAAGATGCGCGAGGCACAGAGCAGCCTGCGGCCACCTCCTGATTCCCCACCAGAACAGCCAAAGTCTCCTCTTACCCTAGAATACTCAGGCAGACTTTCCCATTGCGGTAGAAGTTGGGGTTAAACCTCACTGTGTTATTTCCCGTTGTCATCAGTTTGACCCTTGGCGGGTGGATAGGATAATCTGGAGGACAGCGAAACAGGAACAAGAAGAAACCCCCTTCATAAGGCGTGTCAAATGGGCCTGTGATCAATGCATGAATCTGGAAAACAAAAGCCCATCTTGCGCACCACTTCAAAATTGTGCAGCACCATCAAATCCTCCACAGAGCCAACAGAAGGCAAGAAACCTCCACCCAGGCATGGACACGGCACCTTCCCCAGGCACACGCCACGTGCAGGCCAGACACAACCTCCCCCTTGTTCCCCCCTTAGCCAGAGCCACTGCTGCGCACTTCTCTCCCCTCGGCCACACTCAATGTGCAGAGCAGGTTTCCAACACGAGGTTTGGCCACGGTCCACAGCAGCTGCCTCCCATACATCTCGACACAGACCAAAGCAGACTGAATCACAGCTCAGCTGGTGAGCTCTGCTTTAAAAAGATTTCAAATATGAAAGAAAAAGTCTAATTTTAGCAGGAAAAAAAAAAAAGGCGGATTTTCCACCAAAACCAGAACGTTCCTCAATTTTATGGTCTCGTGCTGATTCGGTTTTATTGAAACCAATCATTTAATTACCTCTGCCAGGATCTGAAATTAAGACCCCATGCTCCCCTCGCTAATTACCTTCAAAAATCTCAATTGCATACCGGGAAATCTGCTCCACTGGGCTATTAGGGAAGCTTCCTCCTCTTCCATCCTCCTGAAGTGATCCAAGCAATCTCCTTTAATGATCCTCTTACCCACCTAGGATGTTAGTTAAAAACCCCAAGGCTGCTGTTCTACAAACCCGCATTGCTGCTGAAGGGCGTTTTGGCACTTTCAGCCTTCAAACTGAGGGAGGTCAGAGCTCCAGCAAAGTGCCCAAGGTCTGAGCTGTCTGCACACAGACACTCCCTTTGTGCTGCCTCCAACAACCCAAGAGCCCTAAGCCAGGCAGGTGCTCACACTGAGGGAATCAAGGGAGTGCCAAGTCTGTCAAGGGGGTGAGAGAAGTGTGCAGCAGAGGAGAAACCAAAGCAACCCCATCCATACACACACACACACAGCTTTCTCAGAATCCAGCACAGCCAGATGAGGTGACACTGGCTGGAGAAAGGTAGCGTCAGCCAAGGAATGCACTGGATCAAGATGACTGTTTGAGCAACATCAGCCTCCAAGATCACTGCACTCTCTCGGGTGTAATTGGCAATTCCCTGGCCTGGAAAATCCCTAGAGCCAGGCAGCCAGGAGGGGAAGAACTGGGGCAGGAGAGGCAAGAGGCACACCTGGCCCTAGGGAACAGATGTGCTGGAGGTGATGCGATGGGAGTAGCTATGCAGGTCAGATCTGCATGAGCTCATAGAATCATTTGAGTTGGAAGGGACCTGTAAAGGCCAGCTGGTCCAACTCCCCTGCAATGAACAGGGACACCTACAGCTCCATCAGGTGCTCACAGCCTGGTCCAACCTGACCTCGGGTGTCTCCAGGGACAGGGAATCCACCACCTCTCTGGGAAAGGGATGCTGTTACCTGTGAGAGCCAGGCAGGCAGCTCCACAGCAGGACAGGATCTGGGCCCAGGGATAAATCCCACTGCCAGGTCACAACAGTTAAACACCTCTGCCTTCCATAGGTGACTTACACATAATTCAGCACTTCCAGTGACTGACAGGTGTTCCTCATTTCCAGCCCCTCACAAAGCCCCCCATGACCAACAGATTTCCACAGAGCTCTCTCTGAGCTAATCTAGTGATTCTTTTCAAGCATCTGTAGGGGAAAGAACAAGCTGGATTGGCACTCCACTAGTTCACAGGGCCACAAAATAGGGCTGTCTTTATCTGTGGAAACTCCTCAGGTTCCTGTGATGGTATCTCTCCACAGAGCCATTTTTTCCTTGACAGCCTCCTCCCATTTAAGAGCAGCCCAGATTGTCACCAAGAAAACCAGAGCTGCACTTTGCTCTTACAGGACTAGCCCTGACTTCCTCAACACAAGAAGGGATTGCACCATTTGGGAGAATCCTCAGAGCAGCCACCAACAGCAACATACAGAAGAGTGGGAACTTGAACCCGTTCCAAAGTGTCTCTTACCTTGGTCATGTCATGGGGATCAGGCACAACAAACATTCCCGGGGGCGGCTCCTTGTAAATGGACATAATATCCCTGGAACAAAGGAAACAGGAATTAGTCAAGATCTCCCTTGGTGTTCATCAGCCCTTGAGGCATGGAACGTTCTAGAGGACAAATCTGTGTAGAGATGCAAAGGGACAGATTTTTAAGATAGGAATTTGCAGCTCAAAGCGGTGGATGTTTTTCTTTGGTCTGACTGCTTCCTGGCTGAGCTCTCTTAACTTATCCTGAACAATAGTTGAAGAGCACAGGCAGCATTCAATGAACCAGTGAGGCATCAGACCTCAGCACCTTGGCTACCTGCTGCCTTGCATTTTACCCCAGATCAACTCCAGCACCTAGGATTTAACAGTAAACTTCTCCTAAGGTCAGCACGAAAAAGCTCTCATTGGTGAATGTTGCTGCCTAACAGAAAACCTTACCTGTTTTCTCTCCATACACTTGGACTATTTACAAAGTCCCTTCTGTACACACAGTCACTTTTTTCCCCCAACATACAGTGACAGAACTGTGTTTGAGAACATTACTGCTCTGTCAGGTTTGGTTTTAATCAGACAGTGGGTTCAAGTGCTATTAGGAGGCATGGACACACACACGACTTAATCACAATGGTTTTATTTCCTGGACTACGTGAACTGAAAAACAATAAGTCTACAGATGCACCAAACAAGCACCCATCACCTTTTATTGCCAAAAAGCTCCCCACCATAATCAGAGCTGCACTGTACTCTGGGACAAGCTACCACTAGACCTGCTCAGGAAGCAACCAGAATTCAGAGAGGTTTCAGGGCAAGAACAAGTTTGAGAACAACAGGAGAGCTCTGCCTTCCTACTTAGCATTATGAAGTTATTGCTTTCGGTGTTTGGATGGAAAACTGCCAAAATATCTGGTGCCATCTTTGGAAGACATCAGACCAGCCCTAGAACAAGCAACGGAACAAGGATGAGCAAGAGCCTGGCAGGCAGCAATACTGCTCTGAAGGAAGAGGAAGAACTTGCTGAAACAGTGCCAATATCTCTAACAATAAAAGACCATATTGCTCATGGTATCAAAGGCTATTGACATACCAGGTTTAACCAGATGATTCTGAAAGAGTCAGAGCAGCCAAATGGGTGGGCACCAACCAGGAAAGAGGATTGCTACCGGCAGGTTTAGGATAACATCTTACAAAACTCAACTTGACTGCTGATGGGGGCAGAGGAGCTCATTCCCCTCACATTTAACAGCACCTCCACGGAGCACAATGCGATCCAGAGGGCAGGATGAGGGCAATGTGCCACAGAGTGTGGCTGCCGAAGGCCACAGCAAGAGCAGGAGGATACCCTGAAGGGACCATGGCCTTCACCAAATATCTGAGCACAGAGCCCTGGGGCTGCACCTAAGAGAGCCCCTGGGCACAGTGATGAATGATAGAATCATTATGGTCGGAAAAGACCTCTCAGATCCACAAGTCCAAGCCCAGCCCACCCCCAAACCACGTCCCTCAGTGCCACATCTCCATGGTTCTTGAACACCTGCAGGGATGGCGACTCCACCACCTCCCCGTGCAGCCTGTGCCAGTGCCTCACCCTCCTTAGGAGAAATTTCTCCTAATACCCAACCTGAACCTCTTCTAGCACAACATAAGGCCATCACCCCTTGTCCTATGGCTGCTACCTGGCACACAAGCCGACCCCCACATCCCCACAATCTCCTTTCAGGGCACTGTGGAGAGCGATGAGGTCTCCCCCGAGCCTCTTCTTCCCCAGCGACCACCAGGGCCGGGCCGGTTGAGCCCCGGGACCCGTCCCCAGCCCCGAACCCGGATGAACCCCCTGGCCTGCCCGCAGCCCGGCGCTGAGAGGACGGCGCGGCCCCGGGGACCGTTACCGGCGCCCTTGAGGAACGCGGGCGGCGCCGCACAGCCACGGAGCGGGACAGCGGGGCTCCCGCGGAGCTCTCTGGGCCGGGGGAGGACGGGAGGCGGCCCCGGGGCAGGGCAGGGCAGGGCAGGGCGGCCCGCTCACCGTTTGATCCGCAGCAGGCAGGCCGAGCTGGGCCGCTCGCTGTCCCAGTCACCGCTGACCGTGGGGTCCCAGAAGGCGGAATGCGTGAGGAGCGCGGCCCCCGCGGCCGCCGCCGCCGCTGCAGCGATGGGAGCTCCGCCGCTGCCCGGGGCGACGCTGGCGGCCGCCGGAGAAGAGCCGAAACCCGCGGCCGCCCATAGTTCGGCGGGGATGAAGACGCCGGGGCTCCCCGCGCCGCCGCCCGAGCTGGCCGAGGTGCCGCCGCCACCGCTGCCCGCCGCCGCCAGCACCGCGGCCGGAGCCGCCTCCTCGGCGGCCGGACTCTCCGCCATTCCGCGCCCGGCCTCGGAGAACGCTGCTTCCGGGACTCCGCACCAACGAGTCGGTCGGCCAGAGCGGCCACCGCCTCGCGCCTCCTCCACCGATCGCCGCCCTAGAGCGTCACCTCCCCCGCGCTGCCCTCCCACTACCGGCGCCGACTCCCCCCAGCTGCCATAGAGTCTCCTTTCGGTACCAGAGCGGCCCTTCCACGGAGACCGCCCTCCCCACCCAGGCTGTGCACCGCTGCGCAACAGCGCCCCCTCCTGTGGCGGCGGACTGCTCCGGACTGCAGAGGAAAAGTCTGACTCGTGGAAATGGGAGTTTTTTGAGGCTCGGTAGAGAAGCAGCTGCTACGGAGATGCTGAGCACGGCCCCGCGCAGCCATCACTGAGCCATTTTACTCCCAAGGTCACTGCTGTCATACCAGGATACACAAAATAATCTGATTTAATCCATTTCACGAACAAAAGACCAGCGTAAAGAAGAAATGCAACCAGATTACATGCCAAAAAAAAGTCAGGTAACACAGCACTGTGCTGTGAGTACAGGTGAGCAGCCGACACACCACCAGCTACACCATGTTAACAGCAAGACCGAAGGTTCCCAGAGACCATCACTGATAGTTTTGCCCCCACACTTCACAGGGAGCATAGATAAGCTTCCCCCATGCTCAGAGAAGTCAGCCTCTCTCCAGCTCACAGCTGTCTGCATTGCACTTTAGCTTCTCACTAAAGGAAATGTAAAAGCACACGTTAATTTGTGCATCATCCTCTCTGTCAGAAGGGGTTTCTGCTATTGCAGTTAGGCATGCTTAACATTTGAAACAGCTAAACCTCAGCCGGAGTAGAAATCCAGGCACACAGAACAGGATCCTCTCCTTTGGGCAATTATTTGTTCCCACCTGGCAACCTCTCTGAATGTACAGAACCTTTCCTCTTGTTCTAGTGGGTTTCATCAGGGCTCTCCCTGGAGACCCTTTTCTCCAAGTAGTCTCAAGAATAGGTTGGTTGGTTTGTCAGGTTTTGATTTCTACTCAAAAACATTCTCCAACTCCCTTCGCACTGCATACTCAGCAATTACAAAGGAACAGAGAAGTCACTGATACCCAACTCGTGTCCCCAGGCAGGTCACAACCATGCTTCAGAGGCTTTAGTATACACAGACACTGCATTAATTCAATTACCTAAAGCTGATAACCAGACAAGCTTCCCACATGGTTACCTTCCTTAAAGGCACAGCTGTCTTACACTGGGTCCAAGATTCAGCTTAGACCTTAGAACTCCTCCTTGCTCAGTGTGCTCCAAACTCTGAAACAGCTGAGGCATGTAACTGTTGAGAAAGAAAGAACACTGTCTGTGGTCCTGTGCTTAAACCAATGCTTTGAAGAGGCCTATGAACACTGTGACCTTGAAACCATTTCTTCTTTGTTAAAGAAATCTCAGATGGTACAGTAGGATACACAAGGATATATGTCATTCTATAATCCAAACACCTTTATACACCCTATGTACACTCACCTGTACCCATCACCTTTTCAATACCATAATTTTATGTGGAGAAAACAATGTTTTGTCAGCACAAATATAAGAATTTGCTTTATTAGAGCAATGCTTGTTGGGATCGTTGAATTAGATCTGACAGAGTGTTTGAGCTGTTCAAGGACATCCCCTTTTATTTGGCTGACTTCATTTTTCCTTCTTGCTACCACCATTTCACATTCCCATCCTGCTTTATCAGCAGGTGTTCCTACATCTAGAATATTACCCTCTTCAACTAATACGTCAACATCCCCCAATGGCTTTCCCAATCACGGAGCAGCACATAAGGAAAAAAAAAATAATAAAGCCACCACTTTATTTAGAGAAATCTTTTCTTTAATTGTCAGTCTGGAACGCTCTGATGAAAGCAGACTCAAACCGCTGAGGACAAAGTGATGGAAACCGCAGCCACGCCAGAAGTTGTCACATGGCAAAGAGGATAAGGAATGCCACCATCAAACAGAAGAGACCCATGGCCTCAGACAGGGCAAAGCCCAGGATGGCATAGGAGAAAAGCTGCTGCTTGAGAGATGGATTCCTGCATGTATACAGGGAGAAAAAAAAACAACAAAAAAACAATAAAGAGAAGGTAGAAAAAAGAAAAGGACCCGCAGTGAGGGAAAAACAAAGCGTAACTAAACAAATCAGACCCCATATCACATCACAGAAAGCCAGGATTATGCCATACTGTCATCAAGTTTTGGAGGATGAACCAGATTTATGGCAGCTAGCCACCATCTGGAATGAAAAAGCCATGATTTTTCCCTGGGTTTATGATTGCCAGTAGCCATGTAAAACCCCAAAGGCTAATTTCACCCGCCCTGGTGGTACCAAGCAACAGTTGCCATTGATGACTAGTGCTTCATTCCTTCTAGGAGGAGCTCCACAGAACTTCTGCATCATCCAATAGTAAGTATAGGGTGGATTCAAACAGTTCAGGCACTTTCTTATTTATTTCAATAGAATGATGGAATACAACATTCCTTTTACATTCCAGAGAGGAATGCTTCAGTGAAAGTATGTGATTCTACCCGCTACATGTATAGAGCAGAACATAAGTGCCAGAAAAAGCTTCACTCCTCTACCAAGTTTAGTGCTAGAAAGGAATAAATTCAAGCCAGCCTGGCATCTTACTTACCTGGCATAGCCAATGATCAAGCTGCCAAACACTGTCCCAATACCTGCTCCTGAACCAGCCACCCCGACCGTGGCAGCACCAGCACCGATGAACTTAGCAGCAGTGTCAATATCCCGTGAAACTGCACTAGTTTGGAACTCACGGCGGGTCAGCTGTGGATAGGACACACCAGCTGGCTGTGGGATACATAAAAACCAGGTTAATGGCACCTAATCATCAATATGGAAGTCATCTTAATAGAACACATTGTCACCGTTTATAATCTACTCAAGACAGAGCAAAAAAATAATGCTCAGCTACCACTGGTCTGGGCTAGAAGCTATATCCCTTTACGAGCCATTCTGATGATGTAAAAATCTTACTCCTCCACCTCTGGAGGAGTCATCAAGACATCAAGCACAGAAATACAGGAGCCAATTTAATTTACCACATAAAAGAGCCTTACCTGTACAGCCTGAGCCTCAGGCCTGCTGAACACAGACACTGAAACGGGCCTGGCCAGAGCCCTGGAGCAGCACCGGAACTGAAGCAAAACAGACCATTAATTCCTACAGTTAGATGCACTCTCACCAATTCTCAGAAAAGAACAGCATCAGAAAATTTTCAAAACATTTCAAGACTGAAAAAAGAAAAGCATATACAAATGCAGAGTATTTCTAGTCTAGTCAGTTGGATGCAGCCCACAAGGAACACTGTCACAGACCATACACTGCAGGACCACAGCTGCTACTCCACAGCTCAGCCATTATCGCTAGCCCAGAGATTTCATTCCTAGCTTGTATTTTGTGACGAAAGGATGACGTCTCTGTGATAACTGCTTATCTCACACTGCAAGAAGCCCCAGGGCTCACAGCCCAACAAACGCTTGCAGGGACAGTGGGCATCGCTCTGCAGTCACCAGAGGTCACCTTGTTCCCCCCCTCATTACCCACGTGTAAAACGGCCTCGTGGGACCCTCTCTCAGCCAGGGCTGCCCAGAGCCATGTTCTGATCGCAGTCCCACTGGGAAAGCCTCCACAGCCACACGGCCCCACTAAGCACCATTACATCCCTCTGCAGACAGAGGACTTACCAGAGCCGGAGAGCTGAGGAGAGCTAAAGAAGTCGTCTGCATCTTGCTTTACCTATTACTAACAACGAGAAAAAGGAATTAGGAATCCTAGTGCTGCTACATCCGCCTGCAGCCCCTCGCGGCCCACTCCTGCAGATCAGGAGATCCACATTTCTCCCTTTCCTCATTCTAAACACCCCAAAACCACCTCAACACAACCGAGTCCCGGCCGGAGCAGGGGACAGCAGAGTCCCATCGAAGGGTACGGCCCGGCCAGGCACCACCCCACCAGCCAGGCCCCAGGCCGCGGTGCCGCTCATAGCCCCGGGGCCGCACACGGATCCCACCTGTGCGGTGTCCGCTCGGGGCTGCGACGGCGGCGGCTGTGAAGGGAGAGCGCGCCCCCACCCCGCTCACCTTGCCGTGTCCCCCAGCGTCCTCCGCGCCGATTGGCTACCACTGCACGCGGCGCGCGGCACTCTGGGACAACATCCGCGCTCCCCATTGGCCGCAGTCCAGCAAGTTCCTCCCACCAGCATCCGGGAAAGCAGCACGGGGGCGGGAGGACTGTGTCACGACGCGGGCTTCCATTGGTTAGTTATTTTCGCTACGCGCTTTGCGATTGGCTGACGGCCTGGAGGTCTCCCAGAGGACCATGAGGCGCGCGGGGTCGCTCCTCGAATCATAGAGGTGACCACAGAGGTGGCGGTCGTTGCGGCATGGGCTCGGCTGTCCTCTCACGGTACTCTCCGGTGCGCCGGAGGCTGTTGCGGCCGCCCTCTCCTGTTTCCCATTCCCTTCTAAAAAAGATCGCTTCGAACACTGAAAACGTGTCCTTGTGGTTTGTTGAAGCACGGCCTGCCCAGCCCTGTTCAGTGGAGCAGGCGGCCCAGCGCAGGCCGCACCGGTACCGCCCGACCCCACCCCGCACCGAGGGCGGTCCGTGCGCCGCGGCACCGAACTACAAATCCCAGCAGCGCAGGCGGGGCTGACTCTGGGGAGGCGTCCCTGGGTGGGGCGGTAGAGCCTGCGGTGGAGTGTCTGGTTTTTCCTGGTACTCCGCTTTCTCCTCGCATCCCGGAGTTCTCCGGCCGTGCCTCTCGGTGAGTGAGCCGGGGCAGGGTGTGGGGTCCTGGGGACGCCCTGCAGTCCTGCTGCCCCCCCCCACCTTTTCTAGGGTAGGGTGGAAGGCCGAGGGGGGACGGGGCTCGCTTGCTGCTGAGACACTTTCACATTCGATTCCCGGCAGTGAGTGCAGATTCTAGGCCGGTGGAGCTGGGAGTGCCCAGCTGGGAGCAGCACCCCATTCCACCCCACGGCTTCTGTGGGGATGCTAGCAGGGGTTGCAGTCAGGGCACCCCCCCGTGGCACATGACTGGACACATCAGGTGTCTGCCCACAGCTGGAAATCAGTCTCACTTAAGAAGGGAGATTCTGTGGGTTTTTTTGTTGAATCATGGGATGGCTTGGGTTGGAAAGGACCTCAAAACTAACATAGTTCCAACCCCCCTGCCAGCCACTACATCAGAATGGGCAGGGCCTCATCCAAGCTGGCCTTGCACACCTCTAGGGATGGGGCACCAGTAGCTTCTCTGGGCACCCTGTGCCAGCACTTTTCTGCCCTCTCAGTGAATAAACCCTTGACATCTAATCTAAATCTCTTCTTTTAGTTTAAATGTTTCTCTCTTGACTTATCACTGTCTACCTGTGTAGAGAGTTGATTTCCTTTGCCTGCTTATAAGTATTGGAAGGCTGCTATCAGAGCATTCTCTTCCCTAGATTGCATTTTTGGAATGCTGCAGCTTACAAAGAGGAGAAAACAACTGCAAAAGAAGTCCCTAGAAAGAGGTTGGGCCGTGAACATCAGACAAAGTGTTGCATATTGCTCTATGTGAGGTGTAATTACCTTATTGCCTCGGCTGTGGGCTGGGACTGACCATTACTCATTACCATCTGCAGAGGTGGGGCTGTGACCATTGCCTAGTAGATGCAGCCTCACAGGACCTCTTCCTGCACTGATTGCTTCAAAACTGTTCATATAACAAATTTCATGTTAATAAGATGTCTTTCTCCTTTACTTCCTGGAAATGGGCTGCACGCTGTATCATCAAGCACAGCCTGTGTGGCCATTGGGGTTGTTTTTTGCTAAAAACAACACTTTTTTCCTCTTTTTTTTTTCCAGCAGGATGCATTGTTTTGCTGTATCCAGGCACTGAATCCCACCAGTAGGCATGCATGCATGCTTTTGCTGCTAGAAGGCACTGCTGCCTGTCCTCTGTGTCGTAGATCTGTAGGAAGGTCATCGGGGTCTGGCTTATGGGGTCCCAAGCAGGAGAGAGGCTGTTGCATTACACAGGCAGCCCCAGAGCTCCAGGTACTGTGGCTGGGAAGCAGTGGTCAGTCTTAGGTTGCTAAAGAGGATCTGCAAACTGCCTTGGGTCTAAGGAGCAGTCTTATCACAGCAGTAGGGACTCCAGTGTTCCCATGTGCCTTGCAGATAAATATTGGTCTGTGTGTAGATGACTTTGGACCTTACAGCTCTGTCACTCACAAACTGTTCCTCTTCGTATCCTTCCTGGGCACAATTAGATTGGCAGCACGTGAAGGTGAGATAATCACGTTATGCTTTCTCCTCTTGTAGACTTCCACAATGGATGAGACTTCAGATGAACCTCCCACTTCTGCTGTCATTTTAGACGGCGGCCACTTCTCCCAAGTCATCTTTAACAACGTGGAGAAGTTTTATGTCCTTGGAGGAGACGTAACCTGTCACTATACTCTCACACACAACATTGTTCCTCGTGGGAAGGACTGGGTGGGCATCTTCCGGGTAAGTGAATACTGTGAAACCAAGTATGAAGAGACAGCTGCTGACGGAAACAAATTATTTGGCATTTATTTGATACTTCAGCATTAAGAAAGGCCTTAAGGCTTTGGTAGAACAGGGTAAAGACTTTATTTTCAGTGATAACCTTGTGTCGTGCAGCATTTTCCTTGGGCCCAGGGACAGAGTGCTGGAACTGTTGTTACTTGAACAGCTTCAAGGCCAGTCAAACAGACTATGATTCACAGAATCTGTGAAGAACAATTGCATTAGAGACCACATTGGCAGCATCTCTTCCAACGTGTTTCCTACTTCAGTGCTCCCCTCACCTACCTAACACGTTCCATAGAATAAGGCATAAACTGGTGAGGATCTTTGATTCATGCATAGCCTGCAACTCTAAGAAGTCATTATGTCAGTGCAAAAGTCCTCCCATTAGCTGATCTGTGTAGGAATACGAGCCATTTGCCATAGGATAAACATGAAGTATATAATCCCTTACAAGAATTTTGCTGTTGCAGGTGGGATGGAAAACCACCCGAGAATATTACACGTTCATGTGGGCTCCAAGGCCCAGTGATGTCCATGGTGATACTGCTGTGCAGCAACAGATCCAGTTCAAAGGTGGGCTGGGAGGTTGGGGCACTCACAGTATATATGTGCAGGTACACATAAACTCCCACACTGCTGCCACTCGTAACTATTATATTCAGAATTACAGAATATCTTACTAATGTGCTTTGGTAAACTTCAAATCCCAACAGCCTAGGAGACAAAAAAAGATTTCAAATCTACTGGGTTCTGCAGTCCTGTCTGAATTTGGTTGTGTTGCAATCCTGTCTGAATGATTTTGGTTGGTTGTGTTGCAATCACTGTCACAAAGGACTAGTAATGGTGGAGGAACAGTATTAAAGTAAGATGTCTGTTTTCTTAGCTTCTGACTTTCTGTGCTATACAAGTTAAGAGACTCAAGTAATTAGAAGCTTACATATGACAGCGTTGTTGTTTTTGTCTGAAGCTTACTACCTGCCCAAAGATGATGAGTACTACCAGTTTTGCTACATTGACCAGGATGGTATGATCCGTGGAGCCAGTGTGCCTTTCCAGTTCAGAGCAGAGACTGAGGATGATATTCTGGTGGTTACCACACAGGTGTGTATCCTCTCTTCCCCTGCTTCTTCCTGCCTTTGCTTTTATTTGCCTTCCATTAGATTGGGAGTAAGAGTGTGCACACAGACAGTAACTGAGGCGTTGTGAAGCCAAGCACATTTATTTTGCAGTGTCCTGCCTACAGCTGATTGGAGCATAGTGTTTTTTGTGCTTCCATTACAACTAAACAACTTTGCTTGCTAGGGAGAAGTGGAAGAGATTGAACTGCAAAACAAAAATTTGCTTAAAGAAAATGAGGAGCTGCAAGCCAGCTGTGCAAGCCTCCAAAAACAAAACACAGATCTGCAGGAAGACCTCAAGAAGACACAGGTACAATAAAAGTTCATGTATGAAGTCAGAAGCTTTAGTTCTGAAAGATGAGGTAAAAAGGCTGAGTCAGGTCATGCTCTGTTGTATGCTCCCAGGGGAAAATTAAAGCCTTTTCTTCCTGTGTTGTCTGTTTAATCATTTAACAGGGGGTACAACACCTCTACTACAATAATAACAACAATGATGAACAAGAGGCATCATTGGACATTCAGGAACATATGGAGGGAGAATTTTCAGAAATGTTTGGTAGGCTCTCCTGAAATTGCAAGCCCAGCCTGTTCCTAACACTTCTGTTTTCTCTTTCAGTTTTGCTCAGGGCTTAATGTAACCAAAATGGGGTCTGAGAGATACAAAGGAGAGATTTTCCTCCTTCAGGCAGGCTGCCTGGAAGCGTTGCATTTTGCAGTTCCAGTGCAGAGGAGGACTATTGCCTGAGTCCATTTTTCTTCTTATTAACCTCATTTTTGATTTTTCAGGAGCTACAAAATGTTTTGGAGTCCCTTAGGAGCAGCACGGAAAAATTGGAGCTGGAGCTGAATTCCCTGAAGAAGGAAAATAAACACCTGAAGGAGCTGAATGAGTGCAGAGAGGCAGAACTGCACCAGTAAGTGTATCTACAGGGCCAATTAAAACGGGATTCCATGTAAGCAAACATCTTACTGTTGTGGGTTAAATTTGCATTTGTGAAAGTGTGGTGTGTTTTGACTTGTTTTGAACAGATTCAAGGAGCAAATTCAGAATGTAACCTCTGAAAAGGAACATCTGGAAACCAAACTGAAAACAGCCCTGGATCACGTCGACCAGCTGCAGGTAGAAAACATGTAGCTTCCCTCCTTTGCTTGTATGGACAGTCTCTGATGGTCAGCCACAGGTTCTGGAGATTTGCTTCATGCACCTAAAAGAGCCTGTGCTTCTCAGTCATAACTATTTGCATTCACTTGCTGCCCACTCTTCTTTCTCCCCAGTCTCAACTTCTGAGTTATGAGAAGGAAATTGAAGACCTGGTTCGTTCGGACCACGACAAGACTAAGCAGTGTGAAAGTTTAAAGGAAGAGAACAACCAGTTATGCGTGACTATAACTCAGAAGGTAAAAGCCTTCCCTGAATATCGTGATGCTTGGGGAAGCCAGGGAAGAGGCTGAGTGGTGTCCTTTGCAGTGACGAGGTAGAAATACTGTTCAACCTTAAGAAAAGTCTAGGGGATCTCATGACAGAAAGAGAAATCTCTATGGTGGTATGGGTGGATCTGTGAACACACCATCTTGCAGGTTCTTGTAGAACACACAAGTTTTAGTTTTGGAGGAGATGCCTGTCTAAGTAGACTTCATAATTCTGATTCTCTGAAGCAAGAAAATTCAATCTCTGTCTACATCTCTTTGGATGAAGAAGGTAGGTGGGAATTCAGAATTGATACTTAGCTGCTTGCAAATTGTTACAACAAAGCAAAACTGTTTCAGGATGGAGACTTGTATAAATAAAACAGTTATCCCAAATCTGCCTTGACTATCTGCAGTTAATTTTAGCTCCAACAGGAAGCTGACGAGTAACTGGTGAGAGGCGGCAGCCTTGCTGGTTTCCTGTATGCTTACACTTTGTCCTTTTCTCATCTTTACTACAGTAGATTTGGCATTTAATAATAAAAAAGATGCAATATAGTCAGAATGCCCTGAAACAAGCTTTACAAAATGAAGTTTCTATGCTGTAGTTTGATGCTCTGCCTCACATCCTTACCTGACGCCTTCTTTCTTTGATGTACCCTTTGAGACTCTGCCTGTGAAAATCTGGGAATCCTGATCAGGAAGAGCAAAAGAAAGAACTTAAACATTGCCTGGAGCTCTTGAAGGGGACAGAGGCCAAGCTGACACTTCGTCTGCAGAACGAACAGGTGCTCAGCATTCCTAGGGATGCAGCTGGGGGAAGGGGGGGAGGCCTCAAAAGTGCTGAGTACAGAGCTCTGCTATATTGTGTAGCATTTGCTGGTGTCTGTGTAGGGGAGTTGACGTTTACTTAAAGCCCTGTTGTCCACCCTTCTTCAATTTGCAGAACCATCACAATTTCCCTGTGATGTTACAGATGCCTATAAATTTGTTACATGTAAGTTTATGGTCAAAAGGCTTGTTTTTCTTAGGTAACACCTGCAGATCTTTTAGGAGCAATTCACAAACTTCAGCTCTGAAAATTACTCCTCGAAGGTTATAAAAGAAAAGGGAATGACATTTTCATTCTGCTGAAGGAAGCATCATTGGCAGTGTTTGAAGCCTCCATCTTTAGCCTGTAGTTTTCTAAAGGTGTTTCCCTTTCTGCCTGTGCTACTCAGGATACTTCTGGAGGCTCCACTCTGACTTGGAAAATTAGGTGCCTAAAATAGATGTGATTACCTCTGCTGTGATGCCAAATGTTCAGGGTTCTTGGAGTGATACTTTGAGAATGACTGCAGAATCCCTACGGACTCTAGCTTATCTAATTTACTGATTTAATACAAGATTTAATACGAGATTCGTTCTTAAGGATGTACCAGCTATCCACAGTCAGATGTCAGAGTACCAGAAAATGTGTCAGGCTTGGAGGGCTCTTACCTGCCAGGGTGGAGTTGTCATTCCTTTCCTTTAACCTCTCACTTTGACGTGTCGTATGTCCCCTCTGGAGATCACATCTCGTGCTGTAATGAAAACACAGAGCTGAAGTGATTGGTGACACAGAGTTGTCCTAGGTCAAAAACTATGAAATTGGTAAGACTCTTGTTTCAAGTGAAGGTTTAATTGTTGGTAATAAATGCAGTTAGAAGCTGCCTGTGTATGTGAACAGTGCTTGGAGCTGTCATCTTTTTGTTTGCCAGTGTCCCACAATTTAGCTAATAACACTCTTCCTTCACAGCAACAAAACAGTGACTTAAAGAAAGATCTTGAAGAGCAGAGACATTTGTTTCAGACTTTGCAAGCGAAAAAGAAGGAATCTGATGAGGAAAATCAGGTGAGAACTTGTGACAAGTCCCCTGCCTTTCTCACACATTGAGTATGACACAAATCTGTCCATCTGGTGTTCAGTTCCATTGACCCTTCCACCAAACAGATCGCTGCCTGTGCCTGTACAACTGCAAGATTCTTTTCTATCTTTTAAAATGGATTACTCTATTGCAGTCATCCTCTCTGCCTTTCTGAGCAGGCCACAGAATAGATCCTTGCACTTCCTTTCTTCGCTTCCTGTCAAGCAGGACTAAGACTGAGCTATCTAAAAACTTTAGAGCAATTTTTATTCTGGTTTAAGAGGATCTGTGTTAGTTCAATGTGTCACCTCTCACTGAAATGGTCTCCTGAGCTTCTGGAAATTAATTCTACCCTTCTGTCCCTTTGCAGAAACTAAAGAAAGAGAATGCTTCCCTCCTGAGGCGTCTCTCTCAGCCTAGAGACGTTTCTTCCTCCTCCGCTGTTTCACAAGCCCAAGCTTTTGTTCCAGCTCCTGAAGACTTGGTATTTGGAAGTCCATATCGTGGTGAGAATACTTGGCATTCTGTCTGATACCACAGATACATGGCAGTAAGGGTCTCAGCAAACCGTCCTCCCTTTCAAATTGGATGCTGTAGAAAATACATTCTTAGCAGCACCTCTGTGTAGCTTTGCATGTGTGCAGATGACTGGGCAGCTGCAAAATGCTGCCAGATGTTAAGGGCTGATTTCAGTCATCAGCAGTCTGTCATTTTCTGCAGAAAGAGACAACCATTACCTAGCTCATTTATCCATGGGACAGCGAGTTCTGTGGTTTATGTCCAGTTTCTGTAGTCCTAAATGTAGAGATTTAGATCCAGAGCCACATCCTCACAGTTCAAGAGCTATTAGTTATTGACACATTACACTGTTAATCATTTGAAGCGGCTGAATGAACTTTTTTTTCCCCCCAGCTGCAGGAGCAAACCGGGAGGCAAGAGCCACAGGAATAGTAAGTAAAGGAGACACGAATGGACGTGAATTAGTGGTATACAGGCAGATATTAGTAGTTCAAAATGAGAAGCATCAAGTTCAGTTCTGTAGCTGGTTGTCCATTTATTGTTTTAGTCCTGGTAATATAGTGGACAGCAAAATGGAACCATGCACACTTAACCTGTAGAATTAGTAACAGGTGTTGGGGAAGGGAAGTTCTGTTCACCTTAATCTTTTAAAGAACAACTTTTGGCAGCATCAAATGTCAGAATGAGCAGCATGCAGCTGCTAAATGCCTTATATTTCATATTGTAGACATGGACATGTGCCATTTAGGAGTTTTAAGTGTTATTTAGAGAAGCTTGGAGACCTTTGAAAACTTCAGTGTATTGCAGAGACTTGTCCGAAGCTGATAATGTCTGACTAGCAAACTTTTTTCTTCTTCTTGAATGCAAATGCAAACTTAAAATTGTCTTTATTTGCATTTCCTTTGTACTTCAGGATTCGATCAGGAAATGCCCCATATGCAATGACATTTTTCCTGACGATATTGAAACAAGAGACTACGAGGCCCATGTGCAGGGCCATCTTCTGGAGTGCCCAGTCTGCAATGAGGCCTTTGAGAAATCCAATAAGCAGGTGTTTGAAGACCATATGTTTTGCCATAGCCTGGAATGATTCTGAATCCTTATCTGTTCTGTAGAATAGGTGGCAGAGGATGCAGCTTAGAAGAGAGCAAAATTATTTTAGAGACTTGATCTGTGCTAGTAAGAAATAGAACTGTCATCCCCTTAAGTCCTCTGTCTTGGATCAAACAACTGTGCTTGCTAAATGAGTTACAAATGCTGTAATGAATAACTGTTTACCCAGGGCCAAATAATAGATCTAGTACAGTGGTTTTTCTGTACTCAGCTGATACAGCTCTATTATAGTGGTTTTGTCATTCAATAGAGCACTGTGATTGCTAACCAAAGAGCAGAAGCATTGCGTAGTCTTTTAGGACCACACCTTCAGTCTGGTTCAGCTTCTGGAATACAGAGTTAAATACTAACAAATACAAAAGTTTAAATAAGAATACATTTTCCTTTCTTCTTTTGCCTTTAGTCATAAAAAAGTGAAATATATATTTATAAAGAAACTACTTATTTGCAGATCTAAAGGTCTAGGGCTCTTCTTACAGCAGAGTAGGCAGTATAGCTTAGTGTAGAACAAGGTGCATGCACTGATGTCCCTTTTTTCCTGTATGACCAGACTGAAAGCAAATGGTGATACAACAATCTGTGCTTGTGCAGTCACTCTGACACTGTCATGCGTCCATCTCATGGTGAGGGAACCCTGATGTTTATGAAGGGAACTCAGAATAGCCTGGAGCCCATAGGAAAGCAGTAACTGAGTTGTGACAGTGCTGAGGATAAGTGGCCTTTCAGTCTTGAAACTGGGCATCCTCATTTAAAGGAAGTGATGAAAACCTTTATGAAGAGCCTGTTCTCAAACCAAACCATTGTGATTGAAAACTGCTAAGTGCCTTGGGACGTTACAATGCTTTGTGGATGGATTATCCAGTTACAATTTTTATTTCTGCTTTGGGATTTTCAAGTTATGATTAACAGATCTTTTGTCTGTGCACATAGAAATGGGTGAGCTTTTATTATCCAGCTGTATTGGACGTTTCCTGCTGAATATCTGAAGCAAGAGAAAATCATAAGAAGTTTATATAGAGTTTTAAGACTACTAAGAGTAACAAAGACTTTAAAATGTTTTGATTCTACACGTAACTTTTTTAATCTAGGTTTAAATGGAGCATTTCTGTCTTTAAGATGTACCGTGCTGCTAAGCATTATTTAAAAGATCTGTAACAGAAAATAAGAGCAGACAAAAAATAAAAGCTGTACTGAGAAAGTCCTTGAAAAAGATGTCAGAGTTATTTAAATACATGGGAGGAATTGTTGGTGTCTTAATGGAGCTATTTGCAAGCCTTCAATTACTTTCTGAAGCTTTTCTCTAACGAAGTACTTAAGCACATCTCTGAATAACAGAAAATTACATTTTCATTCTTTTCCTGCTTTACATCTTGACAGAAGCAGATCAAATGCAGAGAGTCACAGAAGCAGCCTTTATTAAAACTCCAGTAGTTTACCCCAATTCCACTTACCAGACCTGCTCATTTTCTACACTGTTGTTCATGCTGGCTTTAGCAGCTCAAATCCTAAAGCCTAACCCTGTCATCTGTGGTTAGTTGTGTTACAGTGCTAGCTCTGTCCCTGAGCTACCAGTGCCAAGTGTTGGTGTTGCTTCCATCCCTTGTATTCTGGTGCCTACCGTTTTCTGCTTGCCAGCTCCACAAAACCTCAGAGCCTGTTTTGAGGTGCCAGCCCTAGGATGCAGACAGCAAGCAGGTGGCCGGCAGGGGGGGTCAGACTGCAATAAATCTCGTGAGGATGCTGAATTTTAAAGCATTTTAAGGTATGCCCCCCCCCCCCCCCTCTACTCGGCTCTTGTGAGACCCCATCTGCAGTGCTGCATCCAGGCCTGGGGCCCCCAGCACAGGAAGGACATGGAGCTCTTGGAGCGGGTCCAGAGGAGGGCACTAAGATGGTCAGAGGGCTGGAGCAGCTCTCCTGTGAGGAAAGGTTGAGGGAACTGGGATTGTTCAGCTTGGAGAAGAGAAGGCTGTGGGGAGACCTCATTGTGGCCTTCCAGTACTTGAAGGGAGTGTACAAACAGGACGGAGAACAGCTGTTTACAAGGGTGGATGGTGATAGGACAAGGGGGAATGGTTTTAAACTGAGACAGGGGAGGTTTAGGTTGGATATGAGGAGGAAGTTTTTCACCCAGAGGGTGGTGACGCACTGGAACAGGTTGCCCAAGGAGGCTGTGGATGCCCCATCCCTGGAGGCATTCAAGGCCAGGCTGGATGTGGCTCTGGGCAGCCTGGGCTGCTGGTTGGCGACCCTGCACATAGCAGGGGGTTGAAATGAGGTGATCGTTGTGGTCCTTTTCAACCCAGGCCATTCTGTGATTCTATGCCATTTGTTTTCTGTAATAACGATCCAGATTCAGACTTCCAAGACTCATAATACACTTCTGCCTGATGCATCCTGAGCAGCCAGGGACCAATTTACCTCCAAGTACAAACTACACTGCATTTTCTAAGCAAATTTTCATTTTACGTGTAATTTACAGCTTTATTTATGTTACTGATGCATTTAACATTTGGAATTGCAGTCTGTTTCAACCCTATCTCAGTTGTATGGTTTAAAACAGAAATAGCTCAAATGGTTGATAATTAGATATAATTATACTTCGGATGAGATCCCATTACATTGATATGTATTGCATAAGGACCCTGAAATAAATTCTCAAAAGTGACAGCAGGTATTTGGCACAATCCACGTCTGGAATCACATGGAATCCTACTGAATGGGCATTTGTTATATATAAATATTTAAAGGGGTATAAAAATCTTGCAGGCCAAATGTCTGCGGGTATAAAATACAAACCAGGTGACAGCATCTCCCAGCTGCAAAGGCATGCTGTCGATAGCACCACACTACTGACAGTCCTTTCCATCAGAAAGACCATCATTTTGCCTGCAAAAAGTTATTTTTAGTGCAGAAAAATGAGGCTGGCCATGAGGCTGACAGTTACAGTATCCAGATTCTCAAACTCTTTCAGTCTTGCAAGTCAGAGTTTCTGAAAGGCTGATGGGTGGTTCTGCTCCTTTCACAAAATGATTCCCAATCTCACAGCCACAGCCCCCTTACTTCAGCATCCTCCCTCCTCCCCTCTTTCTCCTCCTGGTTTCTCTTCACCTATCTATGCTTTCCTCTTTCTTACTGAACAAGGTGCACCTTCAGCGTTGTTTTCTCCTCTGAAATCACAGTGCTGAGGTTTAGGGTGAGGAGAGGCTGAGGCATAGAGTGGGGTCCATCTGGCAGCGCTGGCAGAATGCAGGCTGGGAGTACCGCTGCTGCTTCTCTTCACCTTAATGAGGCTCCTGCGGAGAGCAGAGGAAGCAGAAAGAAAATACAAAGGTTCCTAACAAAAGGAATGTAAATAGACAAGGCGCAGGTGAACAATAGAGGAGAAGGAAAGCAGTGTCCGAGCCAGCAACTGAGTGGTTTTGCTTGATAATCAACTTGTCAGATTGATTTTAAGACACAGCAGAAGAGATCGATAATTCTTTACAGCAGTATAAAGCACATCCTAGGAGTTAAAGTGTTTTGAACATCAAAGTCCTTATTTCAGGGATCAGGTCGGTACTTTCTTAGTAAGTGGCAGTGCTTCTGTATTTGGCATGTCAATTATGGGAAAAGGAAGAGACTAGGGAATGCAATCATGGTTAAGAAATGGCTCTAAAACGACACTGAAACAAACTGCCAGGCTGTTTGAGATGGGACAGCTCTGAAAAGTCTGGGGAAGGAAATGCTCACATGTCCCTGTGAGACTGAGAAATGAAGATATTAGACTTCTGTCAAGCCTTTTTTTGTTGCTTATGTTATTTTGTAAGGACAGTTTCTTTTCTTTACCTTCGTTTTGCTGCAGAGATCCAAACTGACCTCCTCTTGCTTATCCAGGAGTTAGAGAGTCCCTTTATCTCTAGTGCAGTTGCACAAATAGACAGCCAAAGTGGGTATATAAAGGCATGAAGTCAGAATACTGCTGTTCATCACCCGCTTTGTTCTGGATTAAATCCCTATCTGAAATGCACTGAAGAAGCAGATCTTTACAGTTTTGTTGGTGAAACGGTTGGGTCCCAGAATTAGATCAGTTGTTTTCTCTAAACAGCTATTAGCCACCTCCATTATACTAACAGAACTGGTTTCCATCCTCTGGCTCATTTATTCCAAACCAGCATTATTGAAGTGAATGGGGTCTAGGCCCTGGATATTAGAAGAGCTGTTGGTCTACTCATAAATAACAAGTTGTCAAGGATTTTAATGGAAACCCTTAGAGTGCTGTAAATCTGTGCAGTTCTGCCTGGATCCCCTCCCTCATTTCCATCACAATATCACTCCAGTGGGACTGCAGCTTGCAGCATGTGCCAGGCAGCCTAGATTGGTGGGACACAGGGGAAGAAGGGAAGGGAGGAAAAAAAAAGCTGGAGAAGAGGTGGGGGATTCAGAACAGTTGGTAGTGCTGAAGCATCTGCTGGGTGGCCGGTTTTGGAGTCACCTGGCCTATTCAGCACGGCAAGGCGGGGAGGGCTATTCATCCAGGGGGACTGGGAAGGGGGATAACAGAACCAGGGATGCTTGTGGAATAAAGATGGATGTGCTGCAGTTTACATTTCGCTCCATTGGGCTGTGAAGTAGTAAATCTCAGCAAATAGAGGGTTGCGTTAGTTTTTGATCACCGTTTAAGTAGCAGAGCCACTGAAGTGATGCTATATAGACTGTCTCTTGTTGTTAGTAAAAACAGGACTTTTCTAGATGATTCTTTTTTAACCTTCCTAGTCAGTCCAAACTGCCTTCAGGGAAAAATTAACACTGTGCCCTGATCCAAATAGCAATGTTTCTGTGGTTCACTGGATCTGGCCAGAAACTGGGTTACTACAATGTTCCTTGACATTATTTATTCACCCCCCAAATATCATTAGCTTAGCTCTCTGCAGAGATCATAACACCCTGCTGCATTCAACACTGAAGCCTTCTAGGAAAGAACTTGAGCTCACTCATCCATTCTCTGTTGGCTGTATTATGGGATATATTACGATTGGCTTGGATCAAGGCACAGCCACACTTGTGCCCACCCCTCTTGCAAAGCAGATGGGGCTACGTGGTGCCCTATTAAAGAGTTCAAGAGCTCCAGAGCTCATTAAAATTTGTATGCAAGGTCACTGTAGGCTTAAAGGTAGGCCTGCACCCTTGCTTACCATGTAATAGAAATAAAAAATGACATTGTGAAAAAGCTTCCACTAGCTTCAGAGTGCCCAGGGCTTATAGTCTTACATAATTACTAGTCTGGCACTGAAAGCCCAAAATACAATAAAGCCATCAGCAACACAGATGCTAAATTAATTACTTTAAAATATAGCTCCTTCCACATTACAACCTCACAAGGACTGAAGAAGCAGGTCTTAAGAGACTTATGCTCTATGTTATGTAATTAAATATTACCTCTATGCTATAGATAGGGAAGCAGACAAGCAGACATGAAGGAATTTAGCCAAAGTCTCTCAGAAAATGTGTGGCATAATCCTCCTCTCCCTCACCAGATTTAACATTCATTTTGAGAAAGGCTGCGCAGCACGAGAAGTGAGCCAGGATGGAGAAAAAATGGATGGCTGCCAGAAGGGATTGATGTCCTTCAGACTCCAGGGAGTTCTTAACCCTTCCCAATGGTTTTGCCAGCCTGAAAAACCTGGTGGGGTTCATCAGCCTGTACTGCTCCTCTGTTGATCAGTAAGAGATTTGCCAGGGGGAGCAGCTGCTTTGAGAGTGAGTTGATAACTCAAGCCCTGAGGCACTTACATCTGTATGTCTCAAACCCTGCCTGCCTCCCTTCTCCAGTAACAGGATGAGGCTAGAATATTGCATGTGCTTTCATAATGTGTATTCCTGTGGGGCCTTGGTCATGATTATAGCATCTAAATGCAACCAGAAACAAATAATGACAACGAAAAAGGCAAAAAGATGGGGAACCTAAAGAGTCTGAATATTTTTTACACTACAATTGTTTGTGTTTAAGAGCATGTTGCAGTTTCCTCAGCCACACAGCATGGTTAATTTCTTTTTATTAGCAGTTATATTTTTGAGAGCAGGTACTGCATGTTATGTAGTGCAGCTGAGAGAGCCATATGGAATTTTAATCTCTAGGAGTTATTACCTGATGGTAGCAGTTTATGAACCCACACTTGTCTTAGTGGAGTCGCTGAACTTGACAGTTCTTCCTTAAAGAGGGTGATTGCTAGGATAGAGCTGATCCAGAATGTTGGAAAGGAAGGGCTCTTCATTAGATGACCCAGAGATTGTCAGAACATCAGCATCTTTTAGGCACTGCAGTGTTTTTCACACCTTCAAGAAGTACCTTCTCAGTTATTATAACTTTAATGACCTGTTTTGTTTTTCTCAGTGAACCAATTAAAATGGGGACACTCAAGCTTTCCTGCTAGCTACCTACAAGAGCACCTCTCTGTTCTTAAAGCAACAATTCTTATAAAAATACTCATAGTTATAATCCTAATATATATTTTGGAAAAAAAAAAAAAAGATGAACTTTGAATGCTGTACCATATTTTTCAGTGAACTTTCCTAAGACAACCTCTAAACATGAGATTCTTGCCTTTTATCCTAAATAATCCCAATAAGAGACAGCATACAGACCTGCTGCATCACTGTGAGATCCTGAATGAAATTCTCTCTGGTCCCAGGCTCCAACATTTGTGTTTACAAGCAACAAATGAGAAAAACACACTGCTTTAATAGAGAAGCAATATACCTATGTATCACTTGGGTGCATCTTATTGAGTGCACCACAGATTGCTCAAATAAATCTAAGATGCTCACTGGATCTTTAAGAGTTGGACAACTCTTAAGCTTGTGAGGATTGTATCAGGATTGTAAAATTTCAAACGAATTCTGGTGAATCTGCTGTGGGCTGCTATGGAAATGGAGCAGGTTAGTTTAAAGAATACATGATCACAAAAAGAAGAGGGAATCCAGGTTTGTGTGTGTGTGTGTGTGTCAATTAGCTCAGAACAACCTGCTCTGTTTTCTGCCAGCTCCATCTGTTTCCATGGCAGCAGGAGCTGAATTAATACACCAACTGCGAATTCTGGATGTAAATGGTGCTGCCCATTGTGTCAGCAGCACCAGCAGACCTCAGCACCTAATTTCATTTCCCCAAGGCTGCTAATTTGCTTTTGTTATTATTACTTATCGAGGACGATTTGGGTGCTTTTTTATGTTAATATTCGAGACACAGCCGCTCTCAGGCCCATGCACTGCCATTACCCAGAGCTGGGGCAGCTCGGGCAGAGCTGTGCAGATCCAGCTTTGAACTTGAGGCTGTTTAAAACCGAGCCCTGAAATCCCATCCAGGCAGACGTGCTGTTCTGGGCCTCACAGCTGCTCATTCCCCTCTGGCCTCCCCCAAACTGCTGCAGGAGGGCCCCAAGCGAAGTACTTTAGTTCCCTCCCCCCCCCCAGTAACAGCCCTCAGGAGTCACCTCAGCCTCCAACACTCAGACGCTCCTCCTCAGCCCTCATGAATATTCACATCACCTCACAGCTGTGATTGGCTGCGGCCGTTCTAACGAAGCGGGGCCGTCGGCAGCCAGCAGTGGGCGGGAAAGGGGAGGGCTCTAAAACGCGCGTGCGCACCCATGGCGCATGGAAGTGACGTCACCCCGCCAGGTCCTTGCCCCGCCCCCTTGCTGTTTTTATCCAGTCACAAGCTTTTCTGGCCGCTCGGCCCAATGGAGCGGCAATATGTTAATAAGGAGGCGGGGAAAGAAGGGGTGGTGCTTGTCGTTTTGTCCAATCAGAAGGCGCGAGGGTGGGGGTAGGGGCTCGCCGCTAAGGGCGTTCACCTGGGCGGGAGGTGGCGCTGCTGCGGGCCGCGCTGAGGCTTTGCGTTCCGGGTTCGGGGCTCCTGGGGTCCCCTGGGGTTCGAGCTGCTCTCGTTCAGCGGTTCCTCCATTCCTTCTGGTGTGCCGTCGTCTTTGAAGGCAGCTCCCAGCGCTCCGTGCCTTGCAGGTGTTAGCTCTGCTGTGCCACCAGTACAGAGGTCTTGCAAAAAAAGCTCCTCGTGAATGGGTCTCCAGTTGGCACTGGTCACGGTGGAGCACTGAGACAGCATTCGCACAGCCTTTGGGCTCGGAGGAGCCAAAATAATTGTGGTGTAGTCCATCCCTGAAGGCTGAGTCTATTGACATTTGCACGAGGGTCATGACATGATTTCAAAATACCATTTGAAAGTTGTGTCTGGTTGTGCAGAGCTTGGCAGGCTGTCCCGGAATTCCCCCATTGATGCAGTTTGTTCAGACATATGCTACCAGTCATTAGGCAAAGTATTTGTTTATGGCCCCGGAGTGTCCCCTGTTGTTCTAACACTTGCTCTTTGCAAGCATTCACTATCCCTAATGTTTAATCTCTGTAAAGGGCTTGCTTGTGATCACAATACATATTTCTCTCTTAATGACTGAAGTTAGGCAAGAAGTCAAAACTTAATATGTCAGTGAGCTCTTGCCAGTACTTTCTGGATTCATGCCTCGAGTGCAGAACACGAAGAAGCACTACAAATGGCTCCATTCCCAATTTAAACAAAGCATTATTCAGGCTTGTGTTCCAGGAATCTGTTTTTCACCACTCATCAGAAATATCAATGGGACTGTTTGTTCGGGCAGTTGTTGGTGGCTTCTGAAGCAGCAAGAAATTGTTGGCCTGTTTGGTGGTCCTTTATGACCAATTGCCCAGACTGCCATCTAAAACAGGCAGTTTGTAAATAATGCATCTGCAGCAAGCAGAAGCAATCCACCTTGCTTTATTGCTGAGGTCTGACTGAAAGGAGATGCTGCATCTCACTCAGAGAGCAAACTTTGAAATTACAGCTCTTCATTCTCCTGAAACTTATGGGCAATGAGAGACGATGAGGAGAGGACAGCATAATGGACAGGTTGTACTGTCTTAACAGATTGGTGCAAGGAAGTGATGATCAAGCCCTTAGAAGCACAAGCTGCTTAGCCTGTATGCATATGATGGTCTCTTTATTATTTTTTGCAATTAAACAGATGAAGATCAAAATATCACTTTTTTTTCCTGACTTAATTACCCAGAAAATTAGCCAGATGTTACATTTACTTATTACAGTTAGTTCCTTTTTTTTGGGGGGGATGGGGGGTAAATTTATTGCAAAAGATTGAAAAATTACATCTAGAAAGTCTACCTTAGAAAGCAGCTTTAGAGGAAGCATTTGATAACTTCTGAAGAGCCCCACTATTCTGTTTCCGTCCCCGTAGTGGTGATGATTTGCAGCCTGATAGCATATCAAGGAAACACAGGACTTATATCTGTAAAGTGGACTGTGACTGTCAGGGAAGAGGCATCTTCATCGCCAAATCTGAGGACATAAAACCTGGACAGGGTAGGATCAGCCAGCAATACATCTCAAGGGTAACCCCTCCATTCCATGTTTCAAGATTGCTGTTCTGTCACTGAGCTACTGTTTTAATATCCAGTTTAGCCTTGCTTTGATGTGGTCAGTCAGCCATAAATAGCATTCACTGGTCATTTTCTTCAGATTCATCACTATCAAAAGAATTCATTGCTGTCAAAAGAAAAAATATCTGCTTTACATGTCGCTGCGTAAACTCTCGTTCAGAAATAGCTTCTAATATTTTGAGATGGAATCACCTTGACAAGAATTCAGGCCATTCGGACTCATTGGACAAGGAAAACTTTTTCCCTCATGAGTGAATGAGCCCTTAAACAATACTCATTTTTCACGGGTCCAGTTAAGCCCTATTGTCCTGCTCCTTACAAGGCTCTCATCAAAGAGTTTTTGATTGACATTTCACGTTCCTGATAAAGCCTAATATACGAACCTCAGTAAACGTCTAGTCTTGTGAATTTCTGATAATCTTAGAAGCAGAACCTTAATTTACTCTGGTTTGTTGTGGACCTTTGGATACACTTCATTTTGGGGGATAAATGTGACTTTGCATTCACCTCGTTGTAATTTCTTAGGGGGTGTTCCCAGGAAAGAATGAAAGTCAAAGCAGTAAGAGACGAGGGGAGGGCACATGCAGACTCTGGCTTGTTGAAAAAGAAAGTAGACAGTCATAGAATCATAGGATAAGATAATGGTGTAGATCAGAGGGGATCTTAAAGATCATCTTATTCCACCTCCCATGCTGTGGGCTCTGTATAATCAGTGTTTGGGTCATACACCCCAGCAATAGACATTTACTGTATCTTTCCTAGCTCTGTGATGGCTAGGCTAGACTATTCTGGAAAAATATCTACTGTAGGAACGGGTTCAGTAGAGACATTAACTGGGCTTATAACCTTTGCTCTGTGGGTTAATGAGTTACCTGTGTGGTTCTTGTGTTTCAAGCGAGTTTAGAAGCAAATTGGCTTCACATTCTCCGTCCCAGACTTTTCCAATTGGTAGACACAAGTTTGATCTGCAAATTTATGTGCTGGTGACATCTTGTGATCCTCTGAGGATATTTGTCCATAATGAGGACCTTACACATTTTGCTATTTCAGCATACTCTGACCCTTTGCATAACAGCTTCATAAGTAAACAGCTCCATTAGCAGGTATTAATGACAATCCAATACATAGCAACTGGACAGAGAAAACATTGTGGTTTGATTGCCCAGAGTTTCTTCATCTGGGAATCTCTATGCACGCCATAAATGTTAGTGATCTCTATTTGCAGAACCATGAATAAAAGATGCATAAGATATTTTAGCTCTTTTTGTAGTAGTTATATTTCTTTGTATCTAAGCTGAAAACAAGTTTTAGGCGTGATAATATTGCCATAAATATGTATCTAATTGACTTCCAGCATAATTTTGGTACTATTTAAGGTAGTTATAAGAAAAAGAAATGCTGGAAGGAAGATTTGCCTCCATGTTAAGATATTTTTTTTTTCCTGCTTCTTTATGAAAAGAAGTCCTGGCTTAGCTGATGGCTGGAAAAGGTTCTGCTGTGTAGTTCTGGATCATTCTAACACGGAATTAGCTCTGCTAATAAGTAGTTGTAGAATGGGACCTGACTGAGAAAGAGGGCTATATTCAATTGAAACTGCTGATTTCTCAGAAGTGATGGAATTGGAATGCTGATGAGATTGCAGTGAAGTGAAATTGAAGCTGTTGAGCCTCATTTATTGGGTTCTTTAGAGTAATGGGATCAGTATAGAGCTGATCATATTCAGTGCCATTAAATCTTCTGTGCTTAATTAAGATGCTCTGTACATTATGCAGTGTGACCAGGATCATGTAGAGAAGAAGAGAGGAGGCTAATACCTTTCTAACCCTGCATCTTGTTCATTCATTTACAGATAATGTATGCATGCATCTGACAAATTATTCCATTAACCAGAACAGTGTTAATTCTGCAGAGAAGAAGTCGCTGGTGGTAAGAAGTAAAAAGAAGTCAACATTTGAGAACTGCTCTCAGAGAGGGTTCTATTTACCTCTTCTGCCATATGAAGATGTCTGCTTGATCCTGAAACGTGACTCTCTATTAACTTATCTCTCTTCTTCAGCCTGTTGCTCGCTGCCACCCGTCTCTTTATTAACACCGATTTCTAATTGTTGTGGCTTCGGATTTCCTGCAGCTCCCAGATAATGAATGGCTCATGGGTGGCCGGCAGAGGGGGATAGACTACACCGAATCGGTGGGAAAACAGCTCTGGGAGCATGCATGGAGCACCTCCTGCCTGCAGGAGTCCCCACCTTTGCGGACAGCTTCTTTCAAGTTCTTATTTCAGACTTAGCTATTACCCTCTGTGGAAAGCACTTGGTAATGGAGAGTGTAGCCTGTGGCTCTCAGAGGACGGCAAGTTAATGGCAGTTCCTCCTCTTCTACTCCTAGTGGGTACTAGATTGGCATCAGCTCTACATTCAATCTCAGGCCGTAATTTCCAACTGAGCATGTCAGTGATTAGTTTTCTCTGTGCCAAATTAAAAAAACCAGCTGGTGTCACTGCTTTTAGTTGTTGGTGGTGGTTTGACAAACACTAAGGACGCACTGGGTGAGGATAGGATAAGGATAAGATGGGATAAGAAGGCATCTTTTTCAGCTGAAGTGGTTGTTAAGCAAACCAGCAGCAAAACTATGGAATATCCAAGCTTGACTATGGCAGTAAATTGAAATCAGGATGGATTGTGTTGATACACACAATTGTTCAGTAGCTCCAAGAGCAGGTGTAATGGAATCTGTGGGAGAAGTGTGGTGAGCCTGAAGGGATGGGTTTGCTGCCTTTCCTCAAATGCTTTCAGTCCACTTTGAAAGCATGCAGTTCTGCAGTCCTACAGTTGTAAAATGCAGTGGTCATTCTCAAACTGTGACTCCTTTATGAGCAATGGTGCACACTCTCCATGCAGCTTTATAGCATGGAGCAGCAATTTAATCCAGTAACACCCTTGTGTAGTGATAGCTGAGCTATCTTGACTTTATTTCATTGAGAGCTGATGGTGCACGTGCATGGTCATGGCCCTACTTCTAGAATAGGAGCTGGGTTGTTTAAAGCTTTGTTCTGTAGTGTAGGCACACTATTAAATTGCTGATCACAGTATTTCCTTCCCAGTAGATCTTGAGCCAACCCTGCTGAGCTGCTGGACTGCCAAAATCAGACATCTCCAGCACCGTATCTATTAGTCTTCATTGATACTGTGATTGATATGAATGCAGATACATTAATGCAATATAGCAGGGTTTCACTTTTCAGGCTCGCGGAGATGAAATGATGGAAGAGGCCAAAATGAAGAATCTCAACTTTGATCCCGGAGGTCTGGGGGCTTGGCAAGGCTGGTTGTTTATATTGCTCCATTGAGAGTCATTCATTTTGCTCTTAACTCTGTTAAGAGAGCACTCAGCTCCTCACACATGCCCTTCCTTGGCCTAGTTTTCATCTGATTAGAGGCAAAAAGACCTCTTGTGTCTGACAAATTGCTTCATTTCATGGGGTGATTTCTTCTTGTAGAGAGATTTCGGTACATTGACATTCATTTACTGTGTATTAACAAAAATGTTGATTATTCTTATTAATACTCCTCTGGTTATCCTGAAAACTGCCATGAGGTGAGTGGGTGAGTGGTGGAGCGGGGCTCAAGGATAAGAGATGTAACACATGGGTCTGTTGGAGTTATGCCTAGACCTGTCATTGAAAAGTTTCAAATGTTTGTAACCCGTCAAGAACAAGGAAATCTATTTTACTCATTAGTAATTTTATGCTATGCATACTCTGCAGGCAGATAAGGAGGTACTTTCCTTGTCCAAAGAACTTACAACACCTGCCATAATAAAAAGATGGGTTTAAGGCTATGGCTTCAAGTTTCTTCTACCAGCAAATGAACAAATCCAACCTCATTCAGCATCTCACTCAGTGTCCCCTTCAGCTTGATCTTCATCCATTGTCCAGAGCTTTGTATTAGCTCTGCAGAACACTAACATGAAGCAATAGGTAATCGGTGCTTCATCCTCACCTTTTTTACTTAATTTTTAACACTGGTTAACTCTGTAACATGGACTGAGTGGATGATCTCCAATTCATCAGGAATGAATTTAGTCTATACCATCAATCCCATTTTGAAGCAGCCAGTGATATGAGCTGTTTCGCCTTGGGAGACAGATGAGTCTGAGTTTCAAGGAAGGCCATTCCAGTGCAAGGTACCCATAAAATATTAATCTTTTAATATATTTTAATAGAAGCTTGGTTACAAATGAGGCTACTCACATCAGTGGTGTTCTGTTTCCTATATAGAAATACAGTACAAAAGACTGGAAGAACATTTGAGTGTAAAGGAAAACGGAGAAGGATCTGTTCAGCATGATAACTAAATGCATGCTGAGTAACAGCCACGTAAAGCAAGCTTGAGGGGCAGTTATCAAGGTAATTAGTATCTCTTCCTTTTGCCCTTAAGAACTGAATGTCCAGGCAGAACTAAAGCAAGGCGTGTTAGAAACGCCATATGGACAAAGCACCACTGATGGACTGGGAAAATATTGTTTTGTCAGTATGGTGGGTGGGGAAACTGAGGCATGGGAAGTGGTGTTAGTTGGCAGAAGACCACCTCTGTGACTGGACTTCTCACTACCTCCCTCTGTGACCCACAGAGTGAGGAACAGAGCCGAATAGTTTGTTCTCTCCACTGTGCTGTAGACAATTTTGATGGCTTCAACCTGGTCTTGGTTCCTGCTCCAGCAATCAATGGCACAGGGCTGGATCAGACAGCAAAGATACCCCTCAGTGGTTTCAGCTTTTACTGACTCTTAGGCAGTGAGGGATCCCATAACATTCCTCTCTACAGCCTTGTTCTGACCAATCAGAGTATTGGTGTAGGGATTAAAACGGCCAGGATTGTAATCATAGCCAGGAAACAGCAAATCAAAGCAATTCATTCCAGGAGAACTGGAATTTCAAGGGTCCATCAGGGTGCTGACCAGTGAGTTTGACCAGGATAGCAGATCCTTGAGATCTGAGAGCTGCACCTCTTTATTTAAGAGGAGGAAAACCAGCCGAGGTCGTACTACAAAAAATAAGCCACTGTCCACTTGCTCTGGCTGCAAAGCACATTTTCAATACGTTTCTGCTCTAACAAGCTGCATCAGTTTCATCTCAGTAGATCTGATGGTTACTGAGCAGTGCTCAATGTTCTGGAGGGTGCCAGGCACATAATTGTTTTTACAACATTGTAAAATGAATCAGACTGAAATTAGTGTCACTCAGCAGAACCACTTTCCTTCCTTTTAAATTACTTAATCCGAGGGTTAATCAAAAAGAAAATGAAGTTTCAACACTGCCCTTCAGCTAAGGGCAAGCACAGGTTCAGCTGCCTTCACTGCATCTGCCTGTGAAGTGCTTTACAGCTCCTGCACTGATACACGTGCTGCTTCCCCACTGCTGTTTGAAGGGGGGAGGATGGGGCTGTCTTGGGAGTGCTTCCCACTTGGGAGTCGAATGGGCAGAGGAAGGAAGCGAATGCCATTTTGTAATCTAATTCCTGAGAAATGGGAGCTGGAGAAAAGCTAGGAAAAGGGGGGTCTCTGCAGGAAGGTCCTTCCATGAGCACACAGGCTGCTCCATCCAGTAGCTATAAAGCACAGAGGGGTTCTCACCCTTCTTTGGTGCCTCTTGTTCTCAGGAGCTGAGATGTGAATGGTTAATATGGTCGGGATATGCCATCGTGAAAGAACCTCAAAGAGCATCTCCTCCATTTCTCTGGTCTTTATTGGCTCCTTGCTGAGACAATCCCAGCTTCTGTTGTTCTGCCCACTTTGAACTTTGTATTTTGGAAACAATTCTAATAAATTTCCCTTCCCTGAAGGCTTTCATGTCTCACTGCATGGGACTATTGCTTTGTTATGATCATTCACTGTTGTGGGTTTATTATTTTTCACTCCATCATATTTTGTACGCACGCAGCTTTCAGTTTATCAGTGTGATCTTAGAACAAGGTCTAGCTGATGAGTTGTATCAATAACAGCTGGGCAAAGCAAGACGATCACGAGCTATAATTATTATGGACTGCAATACTGTCAGCTGAAAGCTCTGAGAAATGATCCAGGCTGGAGGATATCTTGAGTTCCAATAGCACATAATCCCTTTGCAATAATATAATCACACAAAATGAGATTGAAGTGATTATTGGCATGTGAAAATTGCATCAGTTTCCACACATATTGCTTTTCAGATAATATTTGTCCTCTGGTAGCCTTGATTCAGGAGCTATCTGCATAACAAGCCCTAACATCCATTCCTCCTGCTTCCCTGAAGGCTGTGGTATGTTGGGGGCATTTGGGCTCTATCACATTTAGTTTGGAGATCTCCTTAAACAAGCAGCAGTGGGGACGGAAGGACAAAAGCAGAATGCAAGGCTGAACGCAGCCCAGGAGCCAAAACATTTGCTCAGCGTTTTTCAGGGCTATGTCAGTCCAGCTGGCAGCCAGGAGGAAGATGTTCCCCTCCTCCTGTGTGCATGGAGGAGCTGCGCTTCTCCCAGGGCACATCCCCTGCATTGGGAACGAGATTCAGATTTAATTAGTTCCAGTGCATATAGCACGGATTCTTTCATTACGGCGCATAACTGAAGATTTATGTCCTAGCAGAGAGAGGAGGGATGTGGCCCATGGAGGGCTCTGACTCCTTTCTGCTGACACTGTTCTAGATTTCCTTCCCCACAGCACAGCCTGGAGAGGCACTACAGCAGCCTTGGTCTGTTTACGAGGGTGGATAGTGACAGGACAAGGGGGAATGGTTTTAAGCTGAGACAGGGGAGGTTTAAGTTGGATCTTAGGAGGAAGTTTTTCACCCAGAGGGTGGTGACGCACTGGAACAGGTTGCCCAAGGAGGCTGTGGATGCCCCATCCCTGCAGGCATTCAAGGCCAGGCTGGATGTGGCTCTGGGCAGCCTGGTCTGCTGGTTGGCGACCCTGCACATAGCAGGGGGTTGGAACTGATGATCATCGTGGGCCTTTTCAACCCAGGCCATTCTATGATTCTATGACTCCATGGTCCAAAATCCCCAGGATTTTTAGTATAGGGGATAGGGAGACTCAGTTCAGGATAAAAATCCTCTACTGGATACCAAATGTTACCGCACAAGGAAAAGGTGTCACCTACAAACAGCAAAACAAAACCTCAGAAGATGAGATTATTACGGTCAGGAGGATGCAGTGTTTGCTTCTTAATTTCTTAAGCAACAATCAGCAGTGCTTCTGACACATTTAATAACGAATGGAAACTATGAAGCCACCGCTGGCACAGTAATTGCTGGGACCTGGATGCAGCAGTATGTTATTACATTAAGTCACACGGGTGGTGACATCGCTGACAACAACCAAGGACCAAGAAGCATTTATTGGCTCTGGCATCCATGCAATGAGCCTGCACTGCCTGGTGCCTCGCCGTACGTGACTTGTCAGCAGCAGAAGTTGTACATAATGACGGTGGGAAAGCAAAATTAATTGGCAGCCATCTGCCAGACGAGTGCTCTGCCTGGTGTGGTGAACCCACTGCACAAGGAGGGGGAAGCCAGGTCTGCCTGTCCAGATGGTGAACACAAAATGATTTGGGTACAGGTATAGGAAAATCTGTGATGTCCTGGAAATGGGAAGAAAATGAGTGGTCAAGTCCCTGGTGGTAAGTGCAAGTGCACATTCGCTGCCTGTTTTGCTGTATAGAAATGGAAAAAAAAAAAAAAAAAAAAAAAAAAGAAAAAGAAAAAAAAAGAAAAAAAAAAAAATTTCTTCTGTGGCAGTGAATAACTCAGGATTTGTGACTCTGATTTTCCTATGCTGTGCTTCAGAAATCAAAGCTAGCCCTGGCTGCATTGCTAAGCATCAACGAACGTTGATGGGGATTAACTAAAACGAGAAGGAAGAGCACAGCTGGAGTGCACCAAAATGCCCCAGGAGGGGCTCCCCAGGGAGAGGTGAGGTGGAACTGGAGGAGGTAGAGAGCTGAGGTGGGTGTAGCTCTGTGCTTGGAGCCCAGCAGAGCAAAACAGCAGCTCCCTGGGGGATTTGGGATCCGAGTGTTTCAACGTTCAGGCTTTTAAGAATACCAAAAATAATCAGAGTTGTGAAAACGAGGAATTTTGGAGTGGGAATTGTGGTGTGTAGGCAGCTCCAAATACTGCGCTGACACCGAGCAGGGAGGCTGAGAAATGCTGCTGGGTGAGCTGGACTTTGGGAGCAAGGAAAGGTCGTTTTAATTTTAATCATGCAGCTTTTATTATTATTATTATTATTATTCAAATTTTTTGTTATGCTGTAACCTGCTTTTTTTCTTTTTACATCCTGACTGCTCGATAATTAGGGAAAGAAAATGGATTCTCTTTGCTGGAGGACGAGAAGATGGAGAGATTGCCTCGAAATTAAGAGGTGAAAGGATGTACGTCAGGTTGGGAAATGTTGCTGGGGAATGCGTTATTTCATTTCTTGTAAGGTTTCTTGAGGGTGTGAACGATTCAATGGGGGAAAGTTTGGGGTTTCTCCTTCAGGCCGAGGTTCTCTCCCCTCCCTTCACCTCCAGGGTCTCAAGGATCCGAACCCCGTAGGTTTCTCCAGGATAACATTGCCGGGTATGGGGGAGGAATGAAAGCAAAATAAAGCATAGGTGAGATGTGGGAGTGCTCTCGTCTGAGTCGTTTGCAAACAAAGCTCTGCTTGAAGTAATGGCACTTTGTGGGAACCCCCGAGCCTCAGATGTGCCTGGAGATGGGGGGCAGCTTTACCTGTTCTGCTCCTCCTGGTGAGGTCCAGGATTCAAATCCACCCTAAAGACACCGAAATCCTTCTCCTCAGGTCCCGTTCCGTCAGCGATCTCAGAGGAAAGCCGCGATTTCTGGGGGGGAAAAAAGAGTTTATTGAGTGCTGGCAGCAAATCTGTTTACCGGATCTCCCTGAGCAGCCATAGCAAAATAGGTAATCTCCCCCTGCAGCGGGACCCCTCCCCACCATAAAGGGGCGTCCTCGCTTTGGGCTCACTTTTCATAATCCGGATAATGGAGGTAAACCGAAGCAGCTGCCTTCGGGGAGAGGAAATCCGTCCCCTGCTCAGCCCTCAGGAGAGGAGGGGTTGTAATAGCGGCGGGGCGATGCGCGCTGCGGGCACCTCCCGGAGCCCGGGGGGGGGAGGGGGGTCGGACGGAGCTGAGTGGGTTCCAGGAGCTCAGGGGAACCCCAGAGCCGGAGGTGCCACAACGAGGGAAGAAAAACAACCCGTTTTCCTCGGACAACTTGAAAACAGGTAACGTTACAGAGAAGGAGGGTGGAGGAAAGCTTCCCTTCCGTTCGGGGGCAGCGGTGTAATTCGGGCAGCACAGGGAACAAGCTGGGGGAAAATAAAATGAAGATAAGAAATGATTAATTAAAAAAATAATAAAGTTATTAATCAACGCTGGAATTATTTCCCCGCTTTGCAGCGTTATAAAGAAATAAAAAGAAAAATTTTAAAAAAGATTAATTAAATTAAAAAATAATAATTAATTAATTTTTCTGTACTATTTAACTAAAGAAGGGGGAAAAAAGAAACCTTTCCTATCCGCTGCGTTAACGGAGAGAGAAAACACGTCTTTGTGGGTTGGGTAATTTGCTTTCTTGGCGACGTCGGCAAAGGCAGCGAGTTGGAAGGGGGGGAAATCCGGGTGGGAATGGGCTCACGGCTCTCCGGGTCGGCGTCCCATCGTTCTTCAGCGCTGAAGAAGTGAAATCCGATGGAAAGTTGGTCGTGGTGATCCTTGGTCTGCATGTTTTGCAGCAGAACCCTCCGCCGTGGGTGTGATTGTGCATTGAAACGGCCGAGGGGAAACGCGAGGGATTTCTTCCCTGGTTGGGAAAAACGAAGGAAAGAGATTTGGGGGCATTTCTGTTCGTGTTACAGAGGGGAGCTGGGTCGGCTCTGCGCTGTTCTGCCGCCTCTCGTGTGTATGGGGGGGGGGCGTGAAGAGCAGTGAATATCAAAACTAAGAGAGAAATGCGTTCCTGTGCCGATACTGACTGCAGTTCAGTGACCGCACTTCCTTAGCAAAGACGAGTAGAAAGAAGCAATTAACTTTTGTTTTAACTGTTACTGCAGGGATCTTTCCAGCCGCGATGTCTCCAATCCCAAAGCAATTATTTCCTAATTGATGGGAATTACTTCTGCCGTCCGGACCCGGCTTCCACCCGTGTGCCGACACCTGTGGGGCTCTGGATTGGGATCCTCCAACGGGGAAGGGGAGGGGGCGGGGGGAGGAAGGAGAAGGGGAAGGGGAGCCGCGGTCTTCTCCACTGAGATAGAAACGAGGGGAAGAAAAGCGATTTCGAATGAAGGATTCGAGTAATGCTGTCTCTGGAGTTAGGATTCTGCAGTGCAGAACATCAGCATCCGACCGTGTGCAGCTCGTAAACCGACAATCCCTCCATTGTATTCATGCACGGAATTTAATGCAGTCTGGCACTTCCTGTAAGCAAACAATTCCCCGACCCATCGGCTGATAGTCGGCTTTTTATCTTCCCCCATTCTGGCAGATGCTGTGTGGGTGTTTAATTGATTCACAGCCTCGCATTCATTTTCCCAACCCAAATGAACTCGACCTCAGCTGGGCAGTCCCAGCAGCGTTTAAATCAAACAGCGTGAAGGAGTGAATTGGTCGCTGGAAGTGTTGGGTGCTACCTGGATCGGGGTTTGGGCGTTCATTGAGTCCTAAAGCTGCTCAGGACCCCTCGGCGAGGCGGAGTCCGTGTCCCCACCCTCAGCCTCCTCTCCGCCCAAAGGCGGGGGCCGGGAATGAGAAACGAGGCGGAGCGGGGGGAGAGGTGACCTTTGAAACCCCCCCCTGGAGCACCAAGATCCCCGTCCTTCCCTATTGCTGTTCCCACCTCGTGCTGAGCACTGGGATTGGACTCGAGAGCTGAGGAGGGGGGAGGACGCGAGTGTCTCCCAGAAGGTTTGCTGCGGTCTCTGCTCCATCCGGGGACGCGGAGCCCACCCAGCCGGGGGCAGCTCCCTTTGGGCGGACCAACACCGTGCTCAGGAAGGCAGGAGGAGCCCGAGCGAGCTGCCCGGCCGCTTTTTGGCTGTGCACAAATCTCTCCTAGCAGAGCAGATGAGAAAAATAAATAATAAAAGATAAATAAAATAAAAACCATCCCAAAAAGCACCGTCCCAAATTGCCACTGACCGTGACCCGAGTCACATTTCCACAGTGGGGCTGCCCGGTGGATGTGCTCTGCTCAGATCCCTCTGCTCAGCGTTTTGTCTGCTCTGAAGACCTTAATCCAAACGTTTTGCCACGAATATCAAGAAACAGAATTCCTACTGCAATGGGCACTGCAGGGGCTGAGGGCCTCAGCCACCATCCTGCTGCTCTGCACACCTTTGTGCCCAGCCTGGGGCTGAAGGAGCCACCACTCATCTCAGTGTGATTTATGCTCCATCCTATTGAGCTCAGGGAAACTTTTCCGAATGTAAGGCATGAATCACATCCAGCACTGCAGAGATTGTCATATTGATGTCTTTGTCCAAAAGTTAAAGGTCTTCTGTCTGGAAAAATCTCTGAATTACCAGAGAGGCTGGAATAGATGATCACCCATTGCGTGCAGTGGAGAAGAGGCAGGAAGGGCTTCACCAGCTGCTATGAGTTTAGTCAGGGCCCTCGTGCTGCCTCACAGAGATCCTCAGCATCTCAACAGTCTCATCTGTAGGTTTATGGTGTGAGGTTCCCACCTGCAGGCTGCCCTGTGCCCAAGTGCCCTGGCAGCAGCACGATGTGGGAGAGCTGCTCCTGGTCTTGCTGAGTTCCCACCTGGGTTCACCTCCCTCAGGGGGATCCCAGCCCTGGGCACATTTTTGAGACTAGCCTGAAGATATTCCTGATTCCACCTGAAATCTGGCTTATCCCCACCATACACATGACCATGCCTTTTGCAGGCTGCCTGCAGGACCCACATCCTGCCGAAAAGGGAAACGTGCTCAGGCAAAAGTGGGGTGGGACTCAGGGCAGGATGGGTGCACAGCCACTCACACACACATATGGGGGTATGCAGAGGGGGTGTGCAGAGATGCACATTTTGCCATATTTAAAGGAAGAGCACTCGAAGAGCTGGGCTGTACACAGAGACAACACAGACCTGGCACCCAGCAGTATTTATGGGGCCGTTTCCAGGTTGAGGATGTGCAAATGTCTCTATTTGCAGTAGCAGATGAGCATTTATATTTTCTCTCTCTGCTCCTGGACAAGAGCATTTGCTTCATAAGCTGCACCCAGGCCACATTGCCTCCAATTTCCTCGAGCTTCTGCTCTGCAGGCAAAGCCATACAGACTAAACAACACCTCTTCCTTTCCTGGAGGCAGCAGTGAGAGCAGAATGGGCCCCTTCTGGAGTTTCAGCCCTCCCCAGCCCAATGAGCAGGAGGTGGGCAGAGGGGGAGGTTAAAGAGGTGCATATTCCAAAGGAGCTGCAGCCTTTGGGGAACCTCCTAGAGTTTCAATACCACAAAGTGGAGGTTTCAGGTTTGGCTGTCCAGGGTGCTCAGCCCTCCTGGTTCCTCGAAGGGAAACTGAAAGGTAGGGAAGAAGCCTCTGGCCAAACAAACCCGGGGAGGGGGGACCTGAAGTGCAGGGATGAAGAGAACCGGGTCCAACGAAATGCTTCAAGTTTGAGGTCGCTTCACATTTGCACACTGAAGAGGGGGGTCAAAAATGTGCTGCAGTGATTGCAGCGCAGGGGCTTGGCCAGGAGCAATAGGCAAGGATAAAAGGAGTGAAGAGGAGCCAGGCCGTGCTGTCTGTTCCCATGCCAGCTGATTTGTTCAAAGGATCCAAGAGCAACGTGCTATGAAGTACAGATTCCAGCCCTCCAAGCACCAGGGAGAGGAATATTCTCCCCTGTGTCCCCCCGAGCTTCTGGGGCTGCCCGTGGGGTGGGAAAGGAGCGTCCATCAATGAAGGGAGAAAGAAAGAAAAGCTGAAAATATTTGCCTTTATTTGATTTTTCTACCCAGAAATATTGCCAAAATCAGACACCAAAGGGCTGGGCTTCCCTCCAGAGCCAGAACTCAATTTTTCAACAATTGATTATTTCCAAATGTTACGTCTTAAAGTAGTTCCAATTTTTCCCCTTCAAATTGCTTTGGGGTTTGTGTTGGTTTTGAGGTTGCTTTTTTCCCCCTCTATTTTGTGAGGACGACCTCAAATTCAATTGCTTTAAAATCATTACAGACGGATAAGATCTATTCCAAAGCTTTTTCAGGTTCCAGATGGCATAAATATTAAATGGGTCCCATCAAGAATATAATATCAGAATAGCTGCAAACTAATAAGCGTATTTAATCATTTCAAATACAATCACTGAGAGCAAAGAGGAGCTGGTAAATAAATCGATCTTTTCCTTTAAAATAGCACCGTTCCTCTTGCTTTATTGTGAAGTAAAATATCACACCGAATTTTATGCGTACAATTGTCCAAGAATAGAAATCTTAATATCACTTTGAAAGCCACAGTTGCAACCATTTCCACTGCAAATCGTGCTCGAAACGTTCTGACCGTGTTGTAAAGATAAACCAAAGGGGAACGAGACCTCAAAAGATCGGTAATGGCTCCAATAAATCAGCTCACGTGCAAACGTTTGGGAGAAACCAGGTGAAAAAGTCCCCTCCGACCTCTGAATAAGCGAACCCGAGTGGGAAGTTCAGGGTGGAAACAGGCAGAAAGCGGAACCTCGGCCGGCGCTGCTCCTGAAGCGGGCAGCAGGACTGTGCCTGCTTGATAAAGGGTAAAATCGCGTTTCCATCCAGCAGCGCTTCTTCCTTCCTCGGGCGCTCTGCTGTTGGATCCGCTTCTTCCATGAATGAGATATAAAGAAAAAGGCAAAAAAAAATGGCACAAACCACCAGGCCAGCCCTCGGGCGGTCGATCCTCTTCGTCCGCAGCTCCTCTCCGGCTCGGATCCCTTCGGGTTTTCTCACTCCGAGCGGCCCCGTTCCGACCCCCCGCATCTCCTGGACCCGACGGCGGCCGCGCAGCGCCGCTCTCGGCGTTCACCTTGGCCTTGACCCCGGACGAAGACCGGCCCGGCCCGGAGCGCGGCGGGGAGCTGCGGCAAACGCGGAGCCGAGCGCAGAGCCGGGAGCGGAGCAAATGGGAGCGGGGGGGGAAAAGGGGGGAAAAAAAAGGAAAAAAAAGAAAAAAGAAAATAAAAAAAAGAAAAGGAAAAAAAAGGGGCTTTGAAATAGGAAAGGTGGAGGCTAAAAAGATGGGACTTTATTTATTTTTTTGTTTTCTTCCTTTCTGTCTTTTTTCCCGATTTTTTAAATCTCCCTTCTTTCTTCTTTAGTTTCTTTTCTTTTTTTGTCTTTTTCTTTATTCTCTTTTTCTTTATTCTCTTTTTCTTTTCTCTTTTTCTCTTTTCTCTATTTCTTTTTTCTCCTCTCCCTTTTCTTTCTTTATTTTTTCCTTTTTCTTTCTTTTTTTCTTTTTCTTTCTTTTATTTTTTATTTCAGTTGTTTTTCTTTCTTTTTCTTTTTTCTCTTTTTTTTCCATTTTTCCTTTTTTTCCCCTTTCCTGTCTTTCTCCTTTCTCTTTTTTTTTTCTTCTTTTTTCTTTTACTTTTTCTCTCTTTTCGTTCTTTTTTTCGCATTTCTTTTTCTCTTATTTCCTTTTTATCATTTTCTTTTTCCTTTTTCTTTTTTTTT
>JACDJE010000381.1:566332-584003 GCA_016647715.1 Pavo muticus
CCTCTCCTCTCCTCTCCTCTCCTCTCCTCTCCTCTCCTCTCCTCTCTTTTTCCTTTTCTCCTCTATTTTGTTTCCCCTCAGTTACATTGAGATGCACCACAGATACACCTACGAGCAAGCAGAAGGCAGAAATCGTGGGGAAAACACCCCCAAGTCCTTCCCTCACGCCGCCTTCCCTTTCCCCCCGCCTTTGACTCCTTTCTTTTGTTCAAGTTCATTCCCACTGCACAAAGTGTCTGGGCATTTTTTTTTCCCCTCTTTTTTCTTCAAAGCATTTTGTCATTGAACTTGAGCCCACGTTGTAAACATTCTTGGGTCTTACAGCATCGTGACGGGATGTCATTAACGGGGACCTCAGACTGCTCTGCGAGCCTCTCTGCTTCTCTCCTTTATGCAGCTCAGGGCAGAATCCCATCCAAATCCCAGCAGCTGAATCAAAGGTGCCTTTTCTACCCCCCGACTCCATTGATTTCCTAATCCGAATCCAAAAATAAAACACGATATCAAAGAGCCCTCTGAGGCTTTTCCTTCCTCTTTTATTTTAAACCACCTTTTTTTCCTCGCTTTTTATCATTGTTTCAAACACCGTGAGGGTGTGTGTGTGTGTTCCTGTACACTATCACGCAGTTTTAGACCCGTTCACGAGACAGGATTCATTTTCATCGTAGTTATACCCAATAAAAATCAGATGCAATTCGTTACTCTGAAGCAGTGTCACAGAAACGCCTTTTGTGCGGCGTTCCAGTGCTGCACTCCACAGAAAAGCAAAATAGAATCAATTTTCTACTGGAATCAGCTTTATCCTTTCGCGTTAGGTGGCTTAACCGCCTTCTGATTAAGAAATAAATGGAAGAAAAGATGATGGGATAGGTTTATTATTCGCACACCGGCTCCTATCGATGCATCTCATGGAGCGTGAAGGAGCCGCAGGGATAACACACGTCCCGAACTGCCACTAACGCACTCTTCTCATTATGACTTTCCTCCGACGTACGGGAGCGGCTTCCAAGGGGAAGATCGCGATTTTCCGAGCTGAAATGTATCAGAGCCATCGCTTTCGAATGCCTTTTTTTGTCCAAACCGCCCTCCGAACCATCTCGATCCTCCCGCAGCGCTCCGTGTGCTGCATGTTAATGCGCGCTCCGAGCTGGGACACCGACGCGTTACGGACCCACGTCCGACACCGTGCAACAAAACGGCGGAGAACGGGGGGCTCTTTAAAGCCCCTTCGCGGCACCGCCTTTGTTTCAGCGTATCCTTTTTTTGTCGTTGTTGTAAAACAGCGGAGAAGCGGAGCCCGGGACCGCCCGGCTGCGTTCCGCCGGGACCGCCGCCGTTCCCGGAGCGCTGCTCCGCGCTGCGGTTCGGCTCCGTTCCTCTTGATGCGATCCGAGGGTCGGCAGCAACGGAGAGACAACGCCGGGCCGGGGGTGGGGACAGAACCGGGGGGAGCAGCCCAGATCCAGCGGGAATACCGGGCACCGAACCCGGCTACGGCTGCGGGAAGAGGATGGCAAAAATCCTTCCACAGCTCGATTTGATGCGGGCTGAGCCCCGACTGAGCCCACCTTGTCAGCGCCTGCTGACTCCCCGAACGATGTGCAGCACCTGTAGGGCTTGCTCTGGGTTTCAGTTTTTATTTTTTCATCATTAATTCCCAAGGCTGGGAGAGATTTTATTTTATTTTATTTTATTTTATTTTATTTTATTTTATTTTATTTTTATTTTTATTTTTTATTTATTTTATTTTATTTATTTTTATTTTTATTTTTTATTATTTTATTTTATTTCTTTTCGTTTCGTTTGATTTCGTTTCATTCCATTTCATTTCATTCCGTTTCATTTCAGCCCATTCCATTTCTTCCTCCCATTCCGTCTCGTTCCCTTTCGCTTCATTTTTCCATTTCCTTTCACTGACGATGTGCCCGATTGCGTTTGTTCTGTAAGGAAGAAAACCCCTCTGAGCGGCCACAGGAGGGGCACCGCCTGATGAAGAAAAATAGGTGGAAATCGGTGCTGTAGCAATGCTGAGACTGCGGTGTTTTGTTTCATTTCAGTTTGGTTTGTTTTTCACAGAGAAGGGGAAGGAAACCTCGGTAGTGTCTCTCTTCAGACTCATAAAGAAACAAAAACATCCAAACGAAAGGATCTACTGCGTTGTCATCCCATGAATACGGTGGCAGTGAGGGGATTTGGGGTGCTGCTGTGGCCAGAAGAAACCCAGATCCCACCTGGACCTCCTTTCAGGGACCATTTATCAGAGGATCCATTCGGTTTACCAAAATTCACCTCCAACCTCAGTTTGCTTTCACGCAGCCCTTGAACCATCGCTGGGTCCCACCCAGGGGCTGCGGTCCCAAAACCGGGTGAGAATATCAAAAGTGAAAGGGAACGAGGTGAGGAAACGGCAGGGACAGACGGACACGAGCACGGCCACAGGGGTCGGATACGGAGCTTATGGCAGCACAGAGCCTTCAGATCTGCTTCCCACTGAAAGGCACCGATGTGCAGAGAGGGAGAACGGGATGGAAGCAGAGACAGGGCAGCATTTCCACCGATACACTTCAGCAACGCTCAACAGCTGAATTATAAAAGAAGAACCCGGATCGACGGCTTCGTTTCCTTCACTCAGGTCTCGCTTTAGAGGGGCACTGCACTCACAGCTGCTTGAAGCAGGTTTAATCAGCGTTAATGGTGCTTAAACCAGGCAGCTCCCAAACACCCTGAGGGGCACGGGGCTCTGACATCTCCTCCTGCAGCCGCCACCATCAGAGCAAAGCGGTGTAAATAGCCGGGCTTGCTGGGACAGCCGGCACTCACCTGTTGGCAGACAAGACAGAGAAAGAAAGCACTTCTGGCTTGGAAAATTCCAGTAGGAAAAGGCTACACGAAGGAAATCTGTCAGTGAGAAATGTTGTCTTTAATTCATTAACGTAGCTTTCAGCGTGCCCTTCCCCACCCCCCAGCCAAAGATGGTGAAGTGATATAAATCTCCTTTTATTTTAGCAGTCTCTGGGTCGTGTACCTGCATACACATTCAGATCCACACACAGAGCCTGGCAAACGCTTTTAAAATGAAGTTGTTGTAAATATAAGCACAGCATTTATTTCCTAGCAATAAGCATGTATATAATTATTAATGATATTTTCCCCCCCCAGCATTTTATGACACGAAACAGGAGAGATGGGATATGGAACATCATTAAATTGTGTTCAGTGCTGTTTTTCCTGTACTAAGAAATACTTGCACACAAAAAGCCAGGAGCTGTAAGAGGTGCATCTCATTTAGCTTTGGAGAGGACAAGGGTGAGGCTTTCTTTCTGAGTGGCTCTGAGTGCAGCACCTCCCCACAGGTCTCTCTTTAAGCTCCTGGGCTTACATTGATATGAAATAACTTTCTGCTCGAGTTCATCAGGAAAACCGTGCTGTCCCTGAGATGCTGACCCAGTGCTGCAGCTCCTCTGGGGATGAAGTCAGTGCTTCTTCCAGTGACAACAGAGATTTTCACCCACAGCTGATTTCCATGTATCCCTCTCTTCCTCTGTCCTGTGCAGGCAGTGGCCCCTTAAGGCAATGCCTTTCAGATGGACAAGAGATTAACGAGCTGCAGTAGCTAAAGGAGCATGTCTCTGTGTGTTCTTCCATATGTGCACCCAGAAACGGTCCCTGTGAGCCTGTAAAGATGAGGCTGAGCCAGGCAGTTGGGAAAGAAGTGGGAATTCATGGCTTCAAAACTTGTTTTCTTTATCCAACAAGCCATGTTGTCTCAATAGAAGATGATGGCTTTGGGATGGTCAGAAATACGGAACAAAGGAATAAAGAATGAGATGAACTCCATGGAGCTCTGTGAGTCTGACACAGCTGGGACCTCGAGCATCTTTGGTGCTGCGTGACCTCCATTGTGTGCTGGGAGGTTCCAAGCTGTCACCACCTTTCCTCCCTCCAATACTACTTCCCACCACTCTTCCTTCCTTCCTTCCTTCCTTCCTTCCTTCCTTCCTTCCTTCCTTCCTCCCTCCCTCCCTCCTTCCTCCATTCCTCCCTCCCTCCCTCCCTACATCCCCCCTTCTCTCCCTCTCTTCTCTCCCTCCCTCCCTTCCATCCCTCCCTCCCTCCCTCCCTCCTTCTCTTCTCTGTGCTCATTTTTTAACACAGGAAGATATTTGCTAGTGCAAAATATTTCCTCACCTCTGAACTTGAAGGGCATTGTGGCAAAACAATGGCAATCCATTGGGTGCTGATCCCCCATGGCACACACGGTCAAGCAGGGTTCGCCTTTGGGACCATTTGGTGGCTATTGCTTCCACTATTGTCAATTAAACCCAATGTGCAGACCAGTCATTTAGTTGAATTCCTTTATATTCACGTTATATCTGTCCTAAAGTATTTATCAAGAGCCTGAGTGCAACCTTGGATGTTCATGCTGAGAGTAAAGAAGGGATTGATTCAGAATGTGACATGCAAACAGCCTGCACAGCTTCGGCTGATGGATAATCCAGAATTCAATCACACTACATTAACCTATATGTCAAAACAAACCAACAACAAACAACACAACAAACATGGAGAGTTTAATCATTAGAAATAATATGTAAACTGATGTGCTTGATTAGATTTAACTATGTGTGTAAAGCCATAAAGGCCGGAGCTGAGTTGGAAGAGACAGGCAGGTGCTTCTTGTTAAAATTCCTTTGCTGCAGTGCATGGCAGGTTGGGGTGAGCTCCTGTCCTTAGGAGGATCACCATTTTTGTAACATCCATCCATCTCCACTTTAAAACAGTGCAATTTAAAGCACTGTTTAACATCTCTCTATGCCTTAAACGTAATTCCAAATACTGTCATTTCTCTTCTTGAATTTACCATCTTACCCCATATTTCAGCTTGAAGATGTGTTTCTTATGTAGGTGGCTCAGAAAAGTTATTTTGTTCCTATTTCTCCCTCCAAGAAATCAAGCACCAGAGTTCAGCACTGAGATGGCCTCAACATAATTCTCCACAACCAACAGGAGCAAGTTCCCAGTCTCCAGCATTACACAGCAGTGTTTGCCAACCTTGGCCCCTTCCTCCCCAAAGGCACTTAAAAGAGAAAGTGCCTTCATGTCAACAGGGAAACAAACAAGGTGGTGTTGCAGACATCTCAGATGTCAGGTTTTTGCAAGCAAAGAAAGGTCTGTGGTATATTTATGGGAATCCTTGTTTAATGTACATTGCCATCTCTGATGAAACCCCTTATTTTTCTGTTCCTATTTTCATGAACTCCCTCTCCCCTTAGTCCTGAGTGCCCCATATCTTAGGTTGGTTCCCAAGGAAGGTTTGCACACAGCAGCAAGATGCCCCAGGTATGGAATCTCCTGAGCAGACCACAGAACCAGCATCAAAATAAATGTTTACACAAAAATCACACACCTTAGGCTTTATGGCACCTTATGGCTCCGTCTGCAGCCTGCCCAGGTGATCCAAGGCCAGCAGTGTTTGTGTTGCACCCTGCACTCACGCACAGCCCATTGCACTTCCAGGGGGAGCAGGAGCTCAGCCCCCTGAGCAGAGGGAGGTCTTTGTTTGTCTGTCTGTCTGTCTATCCAGCAGGGCCAGGCAGGGCTGAATCTGAGCACAGTACTGCCCTCTGCTCCATTAGCAGGTGAAGAAGGGGCTGAGGAGACCCCCAGGGCTGGGGTTTGTAGAGGAACCTCATAGAAATGAGTGCGTTGCAATCAAAAAGAATCTAATCTCAGCTTTATCATTTTGTTCTCGTTGCTAGCTGAGCTTTACCTCCACAATGACTCAGCTCAGAGCAAATGAAAAAGGGACAAAGCTCATTCCTACGGCCATGCACAGTCCTGGTTTGGAGGGGAAAGGGAGAACAGTGCTTAATAAACCCTTCTCCACACCCTGTCGGTCTGTAAGTGGGTAAAATGTGAGAGTGCTTTTACCTCATTCTTATGTTTATTCTGTTTTACCCTTTCTGTAAACCCCTTCTGAATGCAGCAGCACTTTGGACAACTGGCATGTGGGAAGCACAGAGCTCCTAACCCATCTGTATGGCACTGCCCATGCACTGAGCCAAGCCCTCATCGATGTAAATGAGTGGAGATGGATGCTGACCCATCCTCCATTGCTTCACGTCTGTTTTCCCACTTGCTCTGTTTTTGCTGCCAAATCTAATGCTGAGATGCTGATGTTGGGACATTGCTGCCCCATTTCCTGTCCCTCTCCCAAGTTCCCTACCGTCATCAGTCCAGAAAGGAGGTGAAATAGGGAGTGAGATTCCAGGGCTCATGGCTCCGTTCCTGCTGATGCGGCTCTATTCATTGCCAGTCCCATGTCCTTTCTTGGAGTGCTTTTGGCAGTCTTTTCCTACATCTGTGCTCAACCATCATTCAGACACATTCCACTAAGCCTAAGAGTTACACTAATGCATGAAACGATGTGAAGAGATGTACAGAGCAGGGCTGGAAACACACAGAGAGTGTTAGGTATCTGCCCACATCCAGCCCCTGCTAACACCCTCCTCTGTGCTGTAGCTTACAATTTCACAGAGGTAAAATAGGTGAACTAAAACATTTCCTTGGTAAAATGGTTGAAGGTTTTCTGACTGAAACAACTCCCTGTCAAAATATTTCCCCAAATCAGTTCTGTTCTTTCCCCTTCTCCCCTTAAGTTTTAAAAGGAAAGAGGCTGGGATTCCTCAAAGACAGAAAGAAATGTTGGTTTTCTCTGTTCTCAGCGTGAATTCAAACCCCAGGGCTGAGTGATCTTAAAAAATATATCCCAAGATTTGTTTTGCATTTAGTTTACAGCTTTTGCTGTAAAGGAATTAATGTATTTCAGAAGTCCCAAGAGCCCACAGGCTGGGGTACGCCCTGGGTACTGGAAAGGCTTCAGCTGTACTTCTGGCTTTGCCATCATCTCTAATTTTATTTCCGCTTCTTACAGCCGTTGTAAAATGCTCAGAGATCTCCATGGAACTTGGCTGTATTCAGGCCAGTGTCATTTATAGGCAAAGTTGCAAAGAGATCCTCTCCAGTCTGCCCGGTGTCTCTCTTGGCTGATAGCAGCAGGCCGAAATCACTGCGAATTCTGGCAAACCTGGGGGGTCTTCCAGCTTGGCTGCCAGCAGAATTCATACAAAGACTGAGAAGTTGCTGTGTGAGCAGGAGGCACTTCAGTCCCCCTGGCTGGAGCAAGGGGAACGGCTTCACAACTGTTCACAACTTGCTTCAGGCCACCCAGGGCTGCACTGTCCCCAAATGTACCCCCTTCCTCCACTAATGATTGCCTTTCACTGCTCCCTGAAGTTCACCTTTCTCAAATCCTCGTCTCTCAGATTTCAAGATGAAAAGCTCAATTACACAGAGGCTCTTTTGGGCCCTCTGGGTCACAGTGGGGGTATGCTGGCCATGCCTGGCGAGGTGAGCAATGCCTGAGCAGCAAGCCTGGATGCCAGCAATACCCCAAAGGAGAGCACAACTAATTCAATAACAGGAATTTCTAGATGGCCTCCATGGAAAGAGCAGTTTATTCCTACCTCTGCTGCAGGAATTGGGCAGGAGTGTCCCTTGCTTTGCTGCCTACAGCCTGAGCAGCTGGTGCTGAGCGATGTAGTGGGTACAGGTGTGGGTCTGTCACCTTCCTGGGGGCTTCTGCAGCTCAGCTCCCACGTCTGACCGCCTCTGGGAGCAGCCCTGCATGGAAGGAGTGAGAAATCAGAGAGCTCAGCTCAGCCAGAACATTTTTTTCCCTGCTGTCCTGCTGCTTGGCCTTAAAAATTAGAAACACACAACAGAATTGGAGAGATGTACTATTCTTCCTCCTCGTTCTTTCTCATTTTCATTTTTCCCTTTGCTGTGAATGCCAAATGCAAGAGGGGAAACGACATTCCAAGGAAACAAGTGGACACCGGTTTCTCTGAGCTTCAGGTACAAACCAGAACCCCTTCCCTGAGTCCATGTATGCAGAGACAGACAGGTGGGGAGGTGCCAGGGGGGTCCCAATCCTTTTGCAGGGGATGCTTCAGGAGTCCCACCCACAGGGATGGAGCTGCCAAGCAGTGAGGGGTGACAGGAGGCTCCTCTGCCTTCATTCCCCCCCCCACCCCACCTTCAATTCGCTGCGTGCCAGAGGGGAAACATGCTGTGACCCAAACAAGAGCACAGCTTTTAGGCAACAGATTCTGCCTAAGTGACATTCCCAGATTCAACCCCCCTTCTGGAGAGGCTGCTGCAGCTTTTTATAGTGATTTCTTCCCAGCTCTTCCATTTCCCAAGGGTTGGATCATAGCACACACACCCCATCCCTGAGTACCCCGCAGCATTTTCTCCATGTCCAGGTTAAACGACCCAGGAAAGCTGCAGAGAGCCGATGGGCTACATGCAGTTAAAAAGATAGAGGTCCTGCAGCCCCACTTCTTGCAATGAAAAGCAAGAATGGAGAGCGAAATACGAAGCAGATTTAATTAAGCTGTAATTATCACTTTGCATCATCCTCAATTGCCATTTTGCACAAAGTTACAAACATTGCTGTGGAAAACAAAATAGAACAAATGAGATTGTTTCTTTTCCACGTAAAACCACAGTTCATTTTGTAATTTCCCTCGTGCATGTGTTTGGCTTGCAAACTGAGACACTGCGATCATTCAGCCCTTGGCTGCAAGAAACTACTTTAAACACAGTGTGGGGCAGCAGAGCTGCTTGCAGCCCTCCTGCACAGTCCTCCTAGGCAAGAGCTCCCTCGTTCTGCCTATTTGCAGATTGATGTGGTCAGCATCTAGAAAGCACCAATCCAGCAGCATTGCTTCACCTGTCTTTCACCACCTTATCTTGTAGAGGAGGAATTAAGAAGCCGTACGTTCCGCGCCTCAAAATAACCCTTAGGTTGAGTGAAACAGGTTGTATGGCTGCTGTTATCCGTTCATCTCCTGCCACGGAAAATGAGGGTCAAACCCTCTGTGGGTTCCCCTCCTTCCTTGGCTGGGAGCGGTGAGTTGGGACGCAGCAGCCCCGGCCGCCCCCGGAGGGGTGCGGAGCTCTCCGCGGTGCTGCAGCCCCGGGTTCAAGCGCTGCGCTCCGAGCCGCGCTCTGCTCCTTTGGAAGGCTCCCCGCGATGCCAGGGCTGTAAATTCCTGCTGACACAGGGGTGGAGCTGCGTTTCGTGTCTGCCTAACAGTGAGGTGGGGTTTCTGAGCAGCATCTGGGCACGGGTGTTCCTGTAGGACGGCTAATAAATGCTAACAACCTCTGAACATTGCTCAGCGGTTCCATGTCGTGTTTTGAGGCTGTGTATTGTCTGAGCATTTTCTGGGTGATTAAGTAAAAAGTAACATTTGTTCAGTATGTTCTGTCACTGTGCGTATGGAATCGGACATGATTTGCTTATAATTGTCTCTGTGATCTCCCTCATCAAAGGAACAAACCCATCTGCTGGGCAGAGCAAAGCTGCTCGACTTGAATCCAGATATGTTACCATTTAAGGGGTGCAACCTTTGACAGAACATAGTACAAGCCTTTGAACAAAGCAGTTGTGCAACTGCAACTGTTGTGCAGCCTAATTGAATCGCAAACCACACATGCTTTCCTTGGGCAAAGGCTTTCCCTGTGCAAACACGATCGTGTCCATTTGCCATGAAATTTATTACCTTTCCAATTGTATGAGTTCCATACTAAACACAGACTTGAAAGTGTAAATGCCACGGATTCATCTTTAGCACATCCACGTGTTTCGTTAAGGCGCCTCATAAATTCATTCTGACTTTCATTAGTTTGCTTTTACTTCTGTGTTACACTTTTTTCTTCCTTTCCAGTGCATCTCAGTTTGATTGCCCCTTTAAGCTCTGCCCGCCTGAGATGATGACATGATATTTGCTTTGGTGTGTGTTAAACAGCAGTCATTTCTGTTACTACGAGCAGAAAGTAGTATTAGTTGGCTTCATTTAACATTACTTTCTGGTTTAGGTGTTGACATTGAGTAAATTGCTCCTCAGGATCTTCTGAGCACCTGCCATTTGAGGGGAGCACCCAAAATGATTGCAGAATTTTGCCATACTCTTCCTTCTCCCCCACCCCCCCAAATTTTTTAAGCACCAGAGATCCAAACAGAACTGAATTATCAGTAAGCCTCACATCAACATTTCATTATCTCCTAGGTCAGCTTCCATGAGCTGTACAGGCGAGCAAAGGCTGTGCACGGGGGGCAGGACTTGTGCAATGAAGTATTGCCTCCCATTCCCTTCGGACAGATTACATCTCTCACATTTGGAGAGCGGTGTTGGGATCCAAAGACAGACAATTTTACCTTGTTATTACCACGTCATGAATCCACCCAGTGTCAGGGATGCCACATTACCATTGGACTCCAAATCCATGCTTTGTGCTCCTTGCAAATACAGAATCTGGGGAAGCATGATATAAACCCTCTTCATTGCAACCTGAACTACTATTTCTTGTTCTGCCCACCATGAAAATGAAGAACACGGTGCACTTTAACTTCACAGACACTGATTTAGGCAACAGCCTGACGTTCCTCTTTCTAATTTACTTCATTAGACTGATAAGTCTCCAAATATTGCAAGGACTCATTGCATTTGTGCAGAAGAGGAGGAACTGGTGTGTAACACAGGGATTCACTGCTCAGCGTGTGTCAAGAGTCTGAATGGGGAAAAAAAGTTATGAAGCTACTGGATTATTAACCCTCCTTGTTTTCTGATTGGAAGTCCATGGTGGAGTTTGCCTTCACACAGATAATTTAGTGCAATAATTTTTGGTAACAACGATGGCAAAACTAGATGTGTATGGATTATATTGTTGTAACTTCATTCTACTCTTATGATTAATTTTGGAAGAGTCATGGCAACTGGCTTTGGAAAGGGAGTTGAAATTAGAGAGCTGATCCGGACATTGGATTTATTGCATTGCATAAAATAATCCTCAACCTACTTGATTTGCCTTTTCCCTCTTTATAGCTCTCTGAGTGGTGGCTGAGAGGGGACTTTGCCCAGACTCTGCACCTCATAGAAAGGAAGTCGCTCCCGATGGTTATCACTGCTTTGTAGACTTTAAGGAGTTAACTCCAGACCTTGCTCTGGCTCCATTTCTGCTGAGTGGATTTTATGGGCTCCTTTTAACTCCCAGCACAGATTTGACACTCTGGCCTTTTGCAATAATCCTCTCACTCATGTTGTTTCTTCTGGAAACTTCTCCTGCCCGGTTTGTGCCAAAAAGCTCCACATTCCATTTCTCCCAGACTTGTGTGGTTCGTGTTGCTTTTTTACCCCCCCCTCATTCCTTCTTTCTTTGTGTAGTTAACAGTTAGCAAGAGACAGAACATGGTTTTGCTCATTTATTTTCCAGATATTCTTTCTCTGAGCTCTCATTGCTTTCCTGGCCATACGCCCTCACCAGGATGAAGTGGCCCAGTGGGATGCCCACTCCTGTTCCAACACCGTACGTTAGGTTTTCCAAACCTTCCCCCAGAATGCAGCTGGGAAGCCCCTGAGGTGTCCAACAATTCCCCTCCAGTGGGTGATTTTTTACTCAGAAGCATCTTGAAACTCTTTCCCCATCTTTTTAATTCGTGGTTTGTGAATGTGCAAACATTGCAGTTTCATGACTTCTTATTTTTATGTTCAGATGGAGAAACTAAGGCAGAGAGGAGGCTGAGCTATTCGGTCTATCTCACCCAATGATGTAGAATATCTCTTGGAACAAACCTTTGCCCAGGTGTTGCTCACCAGCCCATCTCCAAAGGTCGAGGAGTCAAGAGCGTGTTTGCTATGTGAGAATGCATTGCATAAATAAAAGTGTGTGTGGCGGAAACCAAAGACATGTTAAGCTGAGAGGATGGCTGCAAGTATAGATCTGCTTGTTGTACCCAACATACAGCTGCACCTTCTGTCTGGGGCTTTGGAAGGAAGGAAGGCCAAAGAAAATGAATTAAACCCAAGCCTAATGAATATAAATGGTGAGACATGCTGATGATTGTATCAGCCAGCATAAAGTTCCAACTGACTCAGAAGAAAATCCAGTTTAACTCTCTTTTGTCCTTTTAATTGGGAGAGGTAGTTTGTAAGAATTAATGCCACCGTGTAAAGAAAAACGGGCTACCCCAAAACCCACAGTCCCTTTAAGTTCCTCCATCTGTGTTTCCATTTTACAGCCTTCCTCCATCACAGTAATTTGAGCTTTTCCTTGGAAGGAGCAGCGAGAGAAGAAAAATCTCTTTATTCGGCGCTCTTTTCACTTCAGTTCCAGCCACGGATTGCCCCCTCCTGGATGAGAGGAGAAAGTCTCATCCCACAGCCTCGCAGTCCTTCCCTCCAGGCTCTTAACCCGTGCACCTGCCAGACCTCAGGGATGCTTTGCCTCTCCTTGGGCAGGCTTTCCTCTAATCTAATACTTTCTCCACCAAAAATGTGTGCGACCATCCCATCCACTGGGGACTAAACTGGCCAGAACCAAGAGATGGCCAAGGCAGAAGGTGACAGAAGTCTGTCCCATCCTGGAAAGAGAAAGGAAGGGTTCAGGGGAATATTTAGTCACTGATTCAGAGTTTTTCTCACAGATTGTGCCCTTAAACTTGCTGCTACAAGAGGCTGCAGAAGCCGGAGATGTAAACAGGAGACTGAAGGGGATCCAACAGATTACTAAAGAACACATCTGCCTTTGATTGTCAACAGCGATCCATACAAAGCCACCAGGTCAAAAAGTTTCTTACCCTGCAGACCATCAGCGGCTGAGCCATCACCCTCAGCACTGCATGCATGTCCCTTTCCCCATCTCTCTGCTGTGAGCCCTGCTGGAAGCAGGAGGCTGGGGGCTGAGTGCTGCCCTCAGCCAGCACAGATGGCAAATCTTGCTCCAGCAGCAGCACCAGTGCCTCTGGGCTGCACAGCTTTTGTAACACATTTCTAGCTAACGGCCAACTCCATTCCCACTGGTAACCAGTAATGCTGTGGCCTTTGCTCAACCTCTCTGCCTATTTGTGGGATGCCAGACAGATGTAAGGACATGACTGTGGCCTACCACAAATCTCATGGGGTTTCCTTCCCAGCGCTTCATTTTCCACTTTTTCTTGGTTAAAATCCATCCCAACAGCATGCCGCCATGCCCTGGCAGGCATTCTGGTTTGTGGGGAATCCTCTGTCTCCGTGGTTCCATCTCCAAGTCTTTCTCTGTCCCCATTTCCACTGCACTGTGTGAGCCAGGAGGCTCCCAAGGTGCTTAGAGACTTCCACCAGGCAGTAAGAAATGCAAAACATAAATCCTTTATGTGTTTAACTCCCATAAAGAGGAAGCCCACGTCTCCTTCAGCTGCTCTCTGGAGCCACAGAGAGTTGGGCTGATATGAAACAGATTTTGGGAGGGAATGTTGTGATTTGGATAAGGGCACCAGCAGGAGAGAAGGTCCATTTCTCTGCCTAATGGTGCTTCAAACGCTCTTGTGAAGTTGAATTAACACCACTAAAGGGAAAGATTAGATGTCACTTTAAAGTGGCTCTAGGGAAGTTTTCAACCCAATCTATTTGCACCCATGACACTGCCTAAAGGTAGAGCTAATGTGAGTGCAATGAAGTCGTAAAGACAGCCTTGGTTTTAAATTAACAGGAACATTATTTACACTTAGGACATGGGATACAGCAAACCCTTGACATAACCTCTGCTACTTCCTCATTTCTCTGCTCCTGCATACTCAGGCAGTATTAGATCTGTTGATTAAAAAGACAATATAAAACTTGATTCCCTTTTTTTTTCCCCTTTACTGACTGCTTCATTTTTTCTAAGGTTGGTTGGTTTCTGCCAAGAGAAATACATAATATCAATGTTTTATTCTCCAAAGAGCCACTGGATGGGATGTTAATAGGATTAAAATGATAATAAATGAGACTAACGGCGGCTTTGATGGACTGGCTTCTGCTGAGCTCTCTTTTTGGTTCAGTTTTGCTAACACTCAAGCCTGAGTTGATCACCCACACAGTTCCATCCCATCCACCATGCCATGGGGTCCTGTTGGGGGCTGCCTTCCCCTTCCCCCACCCACAGAAGCTCTAGTAAGGTCTGCACTAAAGGAAACAAATGGAAAACCCAGCATTGCCTTCAGGATGGCTTTGGACATCCAGCAAAGCTCTGCACCATGTGGGAAAGGACACAGAAGGGGAAATTAAGGCTGTGACATCTGTGGGTGGATCTGCAGACCATTCTGCATGCAGGCAGCACCCTGCAAGCATCCCTAAAATAGGGGACCCCTCTGCAGCCATGCAGCCAGCACCTAAGAACCAATCTCAGCCTCTGGGATCCTCTCCCATAGTCCTGTGTCTGTGACCTCCTCCCACTGCACTCAGAGCACAGAGCCATTTCCATGCTGCATTTCGCACTAGTGCTGCCTCGCTGCCATGCAGGTTGCTTTTTGGTGTAACTTGACAGAAATGCAGCTTGAAAACCCTATGAAAACACAACTAACCCCATTCTCACTTTCCCTCCCGGCTCCAATGTTTCTCCCCCTCGGCTAATTTTAGCCCGTTAATTAATTGAGCCCGGGGCTCCCTCTAGCGTTGCTCGGGGCTGTTCCATGGGTGGGGAAATGCTTCCGGCCCCATCCTTCCCTTCCCTAAAGGGAAAATGCCCTCGAGTTTAAGCATCACAGCTAGCCTTGGCCTCTGCAGTTTTCCTGCACATCTCTATGTGCATTGTTTGCATGAATGACACAAAGAGGTCTTGGCTGCTGTCTTCAAAATGTGCCAAAATACAGCGAGGTCATTCAGACCTTGAGGTCCTTTAGATCATATTGACACCAGAGAAGGGTCTGGAGTGGAGTCAGGTTAAATTGTGGGGCTTCAGTGCAGTGGGCCGAGGTTGTGTGGAAGTTCTCAGATCCTCAAACACTTTCCTGCATCCTTAAATCCTCTCAGCCCCAGTGGATTTCACCTGCATACCTTAGAGCCTAGTGTAAGAGCTGAGGGGGTCTGTCACAGGGCCATGCCATGATCGTGCTCACACCACCCATGCAACCTTATTCTCTGGAGAGCAGAGGTACTGCTCATGCATAGGTACCCAGGGGCAGAAAGCACAGACTCCTGCCTGCCGGCTGCATGGGCATGAACCAGGTGGCCCTGAGCTAGTGAATGTGTTTCTCTCCTCATTTAGATGAGAATCACGTAAGAGAAATGAGGTTTCTTTACTCAGTTCAGTCCTTGAAACCCTGAAATAAGGCTTGAGGTGCTCTTTGCCTCCCTTATAGTTATTTCTGTGGGGAAACAGAGGCACGCAGCTGGGACCTGCTCCCCAGAGCTCTTCAGGATCTCACAGTGGGAAGCTGTCATGGTTGTGTTAGACACAGATTAGAAGAGCAATTTCCTCCTGTAGCCTCTGTTACTTCCTTGCCCTTGGGGGAATCTCTTCCTTTCTTCCCTTCCTGCAAAGATACTGCTGAGCAGCCTCCTTTCTTCCACTGCTCCACCTCCAGGCTGCTGTGATGATGGGATGTTCTTTCTGGTGCTATCTCCATAAAACTGCCAGCATCAGGGCCTCTGGGCCTGCCCAGAATGCAAATAACGATAAATAACATGGTCTGCTGGCTCCAGCCATCCTCCCTCTCCTTTTCTCCCCTCCTTTCTCCCCTCTCTCAGCCACAGTGCATCCTTTGGGGGGTCTGCAGGTATGCGATCATCCGGAAGGAGCTCATAATTCTTGGGGAATTTGTCCTTTCTCACCCTGACCGAGGCATTCCTCTTTGTTTGGAAGGCTTTTCCCTGTGATCTCCAACAGACGCACCTCAAGTTTCAATCCTAACCTTGCGCTCCTGCTCCTTATTCGAGGATGGTGACCTGTGACCTTCAAGGTCAGACATCTCTAATCCCAAGAACAACATCTCTCTAGTCAACAGGGGGATCTCTCCCCTCCCCAACCCCCTCCAAATTCCTAGAATCTGGCTGCACAAATCCCTCCTCCTCCAAGAAAGGGAGAAAAAAAATCCCATCACATTGGTAAAAATAATATATGAGGGGTAGTGGCTCTGGGGGTGGGGAAGGGAGAAGAGACCTTAAAAGGCCCCCATCTCCCATGGATGAGAGCTAAATAGTTCCAGGATGGGGCTGCAACTTTCCTTTGCCGTGTCGGAGGGAAAAGACAAGGAGTTCTGCTGCTGGGACCCAAAGTCTCACTTTGCTCTTGTGACTGATCTCGTGATTTTGGGGCCTTTTAAGACACTTCTTCTAAAGAAAAAATGGCAGATGAAGGGGCAGGACAATGTCCAAGCACCAGGGGCAATCAGAGAGGTGGAGAAGTATTTCGATTTTTTGCTTTATTTGAGATCCAAACCTTCAGAGCGACTGGAGGAGAGGAGACTGTTGTCAAGGGCGCGAGACACAGACACTGCTCAAAGGAGAGCCATAAACCAAAGGCAAAGGTCCCCGGACAAGGGCCAGGGGCAGAGAGAGAGGAGCGCTTACAGCCGTCCCCTTGCCGAGGAAGTGAAGCAGAATTTGCTCTCGTGCTTTTTCCCAGCCTGGATTTCTGATGATTCTTTCCAATTAATTTCCACCTCTTTTCCTTACCAAGCTCCAAAAAAAAAATGTGATTAATCAGAAGGAAAAGCAGCAAGAACAGCAAAAACTGACGTATTTATGGAGTTTCTCTGGCTCTCTGCTGCCGGCTGAGGGGCTCTCCCCACCTGCATGGACGTCCCAGGGATGTTTCAGAAGCCGAAAATGCCTCTGGGCGGAATCAGAATTCAACTCCAGACAGTCTGAAAACGCTGCAGCTTAAGGGCAGGTCGTGAACCGGCTCCCATTGCAAGGTTTGAATGTTTTAATTCTCTCTAGTTCCGGAGGGATCTCTCATTGGGAAATGTAACCCGGAGAGAGATGGAAATAGGGTTAAGGAAAGAAATGAACCCGTGTCCTGGGAGTCGGGTTGTAAAAAAGCTGTTACCTGGTAGTTTTCAGGCTCAGGCGCTATAAAGTGACTTTTACAAGGAAGGGTTCTGTTTGAAGCGGGGGCATGGGGGCCGTGGGGGACGCGGCAGAAGGTCGGACGGGAGCGGGGTACCCCGACGACACAGCTCGGTAGTGCGTGCTGGCAATGAGCCTCGAGAGGCGGCGGTTTGGGGCTGTTTTGTGTGTGATTGCATCCCCTGCAAAGGGCTGCTGTTTGTCGGGGACTTTTTGGTTACTCTTTTCCGTCCAACCACAGAGTTTTTTGGTTAAAAAACAGAACAACACCTTCGGAGCAACCTTCATTCCTTCTAGCCGAGATACCCTGCGCCTCAATCCTCGACTTTCCCCTGAAAGGTTCTATGCCTATTTCTCCTTCTTTTTCTCCTCCCCAGTTCCCCGACGGCTCTCGGTTCTGGAGAAAGGCTGAGGACAAGTGCAAGGAGTGGGGCCGGGGCCGCTGTCTGCCTTTGCCCCCGGGCGGGCTGAAGGCACCGCGGGCTGCCGGTGTGTAAAGCGAGTCTGGACTTTGGTCCATGGGGGAAAGGATAGGGACGAGTCTGCATGGAAAACCCCTCCTGCCTCCCCGAGGGACCACAGTGCAGGATCAGAACCTGAAGGAGGACTGATATTCTTTATTAGTGGAGGATTTTTGGCTACGTTCCCCATTGCTGTACAAAAGGCTGTTGAAAGAGCGAGTGGGAAAGAGGTTGGAAGAGGAGAAGGAAGGCAGAAAGGCACCGAAATGGGGG
>JACDJE010000381.1:584205-601059 GCA_016647715.1 Pavo muticus
TACGAACTTTCGCTTTATACCTCTAATTTCCAATATCTTTAAAATCCCTTCTATTACCCTTTCCAAAATAATTGCCCATTAGTAGCTACTAAAATCCGCTCCGTTTTATTTTTTCAGTATGCGTCGCGAATACAGAACCAGAAGCGGCTATAAACCATCTCCTCCCATCATGAGCTTTAACAGGTTTCCAGCACTCCTTTCCCTCGGGCTTAATTCCAGGAGGAGAACTGTTACAAACGAAGGGATTGGATTAAAGAGGTTCTAACGAAGAACCGATTTTCCCCTTTTTCATCTCGCTCTCAGCTCGAGCCATTTTGGAAACGGTGTCTTCAACCACCGGGAACCCGCTGAGCTGCTGTAGGGGTTTGGGGGTTTTATATTTGGTTGCGTTGTTGTTGCGTTGTTTGTTTGCTTTTCCCTTGGCAATTGCAGCCCTGCAGAGGATTGAGCCACAGAGCGCTTTTTTTTTCTTAAGGACGGAGACAAAACGAATCCCCGGTGATTGTTAAATTGCAGTGCGAGGCCAGGCCACGCAATCCAGTGTATAAATCCTATTCGGAGCAGGCTGGGTGCGGCTTCCTGAGCTGGGCAAGCCCCAGAGCAAACCCCGCAGTGGGGACCTGCATGTCACCTCCCGGCTCCTCCTTGTGTGTCCCGACGCGACAAGTGGTTTTTCCATTCCCAAAAGCACCGCAGCTTTTATTGCGTGTAACATACAACATTTCCCTCCCCTGCGCGTAGATTTGTACAGCCCGAGGGCAAATGGACCGCGGGGACGTGAGGATTTGTCCCATGGGGTTGTGGGGACAGAACTGAGCCCTCCTTTATGGCAAAAGCTTCGGGCTGAGCGCACGCAGCTGGGCTCGGCTTTGGTTTTTTTTGGGGATGGGTTTTCGTGCCTCGGCATAACCACGGGCTTTTGTTTCACTCCGAAAGGGTTTTCTCAAAATAGCCCCCATACCAAAAATGGGGAGGCTGGAAATAGCGGTGTGAGTAAACGCGTCGGAGTGGAGGGAGAGGGGAGGGGGGACGGGAAAGTCGGCGTGAGCCGCAGCCGCGCGTCCTCGTATTAAAAAATACGCGGCCGCCCCCCCCGCAAAGCGGTGAAGTTTCCCATTAAAATTGACACCAGGGGATGGTCTTAGCAGCCTCGTCCGCCCCGGATTGGTGAGCCCCGCCGGAAGCCGCCTGCACACGCATTTTCTAACAGATAAGTCAATCGGCAGAGACTTGCCCCCTTCTCCCCCCCACCTTATCCCAAAATACCGTTTTCGCAAAGCCGGAGCCCACCAGTCACCCGGCAGCGCCCAGCACTCCGCTCACCGTCACCCACCCTCGGCTCCTCAGCGCTAAAGGAGGGGGGTGAGGGGATATTTCCCCCCTTGCACCTCCTTTGGGGGTGCAAAAGGGTCGGCAGCAGCCGGCACCGGGGGTCCCGCACCCCACCCGCCCCTCCGGGCCCGCAGCATCCCCGGTGCCGCATAACCTCTGTCCTCAGCCGGCTCCGGGATGATGCGGCTTCGCACTCACCGCAATTGGGGATTTCGAGGTGTCCGTTCTGCTGGAGGCTCCTTATGGACCGGGGGGAAATAAAAAGAGAAGAGAAGCCTTTTTAATTTTTTTTTTTTTTCTCGCGGCACGAAATTCCGCCTTTAGACAAGGGGCTAAAGATGCTAAAACAGCACCAGAAATCGAAGGTGGGTAAAACAAATAAACAAAAACTGAAGTCCCCTCCCCAAGGCTTTACAGGGGGCGAATGCAAACAATCGGGAATGGGCGGCGAGCAGGGAAAGCCCGCAATCCGCCGTCAAAATAGAATGGTTTTGTCTAGACTGCTAAACAGGGGGAGGAGGGAAGGTGGGCTGTCGGTTTGTTGTGTTTTTTTTTTCCCCCTTCGTTAACACAAAGGGCTTTTAGTTAAAAATTAATTGACGGCACCTTTGCTCTGTCGCCAGTCTAGGAAAGGAGTGAGAAAAATGAAATAAGGCGAAATCAGCCGGAGCTGGGGAAGGTTCGCTCTAACAAGTGGTGGGAGGATGCTCTGCCGACGAGCAGGGCTGCCTCTTCTTTATATATTCCCTTGGCTTTTATGATTATTACTATTTTTTATTCTGAGTGGGAGAGTTTGCTTAAAAAGTAATATTAATTAAAAAGAGGAAGAGCGGAATGAAGGCGAGGATGGGTAAGTCGGTGCTGGATTCGGCCTCTCGGGGTGCTGGGGGGGGAGGCGGTGTTCGTAACGTGTTGGTCTTTTTGTAGTTTCCCACGTGTAGATTCCCGAGAATACTTAATGCTTCTCATCAGCTGCTGTCCGGATAGAAAGCTGTCGGCTGCTTCTGCGGACGGGCGAGCAGATCTGTTCGTCTTCCCCCTTCTTTAGCTTCTATGATCGTTTCTTCCTCTGTCTTCTCAAAGTTCAAGCTCTCTTTTAAAACAAAGATCGGGCGCAAAACCTCTTTGTTCGCACCTCCACTTCTCCGCACCGTCTATTGGGAGTTCCGTCTATTCTCGGTTCCGACTCTTCACGATTAGCATCGTTTCTTTGTTTCTGCGTTGAGCTGAAACTCACTTAACCTGCACCATCCAGCGGGAAACGAATCGGGGACCGCAGACACACCGCAGGGAAATCCCGCTTGGAGCAAAGCTGGGAACTTCTGAAACAAATCCCCCCAAATAGCGGTTACCTCTCCTGATGCCCACCCTGTCAAACCCACTATTAACAACCATCCGCCCCACGCTTTCCATCTGCGTGGCTCTTCCATTCGCATCGTTGNAATGAAAGTGGTTCAATATGTTTCCGGCCAAAAAAATAAAAAATAAATAAATAGGATCGGCTGCTCTTTTATTTTCCTGATGCCAAAACTTCCACATCAGCAAAAGATGGCAGCAGAGCAGACCTGAAAGCTGCGTCTTGTGAAGGCGTTTTGTGTTTGGTCGCTGGTGTTGCAGCAATACCGACCCGAGGAGCTGCTTGTTAAGGATGAATTTTTGCAGCTGTGTGTTTCAAAGGGGAGAGCTGTGTGGAATTGGTTTTCTCTCTACAAACAAGAAAGATTATTTATAAACAACATCTGAGCTAGGAAGCCTCTGGGTTTCCATTGCAAGCTGACAACACTCCCTATTTTTTCCTCACAGGCAAATAATACACTTGGCACTGATTCTGAGAGCGGCAAAAAGTTTCCACTTCGGACTTTTTCTTGGGGGGGGGTAACTGTTTCTAGTTCCACTTTACTGACCAGCAATAAGCCCATACCTCATGTGAAGGCAGCCGGTGTGCAAAGCGAGCACAGCTCGCACACCCTGGCTGCTCTAACCCAAAAACTCATCCCCAAATTGACTCCCCGAGGTCCCTTTCTCCCCGGCTTTTCCTCCTCCGAGATTTTTTTTACCCCTCTCTCTCAAAGAGAAGAGCATTTCATGCCATTTCTTTCGGGCTCTATTTGAGGCTTTCAAGTATGAAGTCACAGGAAACAGACAGCACCACGCGAGCAGGGCTCCCAGATCTGGGATGGAGCGGCTGCTCGCCTGGGGTCCCTCTCAGCAAAGGTTACAAAGAGATGAGCTATGGGAATATGCGTCAAAAATAAACTACTGAACAAACGGAAACCTCCAGAGAAGCGAAAGCAAATGGATTTGGCAGATCATCTTGTGAGGTTTCCATCCACCAGGGATCTGAGAACTCCTGCTTTCTGCCTCGCAGCCACGCTCCTAAGAGTCTTCTTGGTCTGAATTTATATACTATAGAAGATTATATACTCACATACTGACACAGTTCATCATTATTTATAGGAGGCGCACCAGGATTTTTTTTTCCCAAGAATATATTTATTACAGGTAAGACGCAGCCAATCTATCTAGCAAACAGAGAACAGGTGTTTTGCTTCAATTAACGTTCAATAATTTTAACTATACTTATTCAACACCCCGATGCCAACACGGCTGTTTATCCATCACTTGTATAAACACATTTCCACGAGCCAGGAGAGTTTAATCTCCAAAACTCGCTTAAATCAGCCCTTCCCTTTTCCAAGCTCTCATAACATTTTCAGAGTCCCTCCGAATCTGTTGTGAAATAGGCTGGTGTAATAAAAAGAATAAAGTCTGGAAGGCAATAAAGCGGAGGACTACGGCAATCCGAGCAAGCAGCTCGCATTGCATGGCTGATGACACGGGATCCCTTAAGTTCAAAAACTCCGTAGCGAGTTAAAGGGAAGAGCAAATAAAAGTTGGGGAAAGCAGGAATTCCGCCCGTCGCTCGCCCTGGTCTGGGAGATCAGCGGTTCTGCCCCACGCTTCTCACTTGTAGGGATTTCTCTGCCTTCCCCAGTTGAAATGCAAAGGGACGGAGCGGGGTTACTTTGGCTGCACCCCGCAGAAAGGAGAGGAAGGTTTGTCGGGCGGTGAGGACTCACCTGGTCACATTTACTCGCGACGGTCTTTGCAAGATCTTAACCCAGAGCTCACCTTGGCTGGAGCCCGAGATTGCCTCTGCTTTTCCAGACCAGGGAGCGTTTCGCTCTGGCTGGGGGATGGGGGGGGAGCTCTTATTACCTTGATTGATGTAAAAATTAAAAATAAATCCGACCTCCGGCATTGGGCTCCGGCTATCTCTGCCCATCATCCCGACCCTCTCGGTTAGTTCTTTTTTTAAATGAAAATGGACAGCTTCTTCCCAGCGCCTCTTGCAGAGGGTCTCTGTTTCTGGACGTGGGGAAAAGTGTCCCTCCGTCACGCTGCGGGGCATCGAAAAACACCGCTGATGGGAATAAGGGAAGATCTAACAATTTGGATGTCGGGTTTTAGCGCCTTAATGATCGGCCCGTATCAGTAAAACGCCTCTGATAGCAAATTCATACATAGGTTTTGTACAGAGGAGCACATGGGAGTCGTGCACACGCACACATACGGTATCACAGACAGAGGAAGATGCGAAATACGCTTTTCCTTGATTTCAGGTGGCTATTAGCACCCCCCCCTCCCCCCAAATGTTATTATTAGCCCGTTAATATAGGCTATATAATACTTACATCCCTATATACCTCAGGAAGGATTCGCGATGATTTATCATTCCTAGAAATCTCTTTGCCCTTCACATTAAATTTCCTTCTGTGTTGGGGTGAGAGGAAGAAGGGCGGAGGGGCAATAGATTAAAGGAGGCGAATTGATCCAGACTGTTACAGCTGAAGTCCAGAAAACACTTTTGCCCTAATCACACCGCGCACCTTTTCCTTAACCAACATTTACGACGCCATCAGATCATCTCGCAATAAACGCATTTGTCATAATAAGTCGGGAAAACTGACCCCGTTACCCCGCACCGCCGGGCGGGACCCGCACCGAACCGGAGCCGCGCGTCAATCATCGCGTCCAGGGCTGGAAAAAGAGAAATAAAAATTAGAATTCTAATTAAAATGAAGCCGAAATGAGTCGGGTCGTCGATAACGCGATCGGGGAGAGGGCGGGGGGGTGGCACGCACACATACATGCGGTGGTGGGAGCGAGGTGTGCGTGGGGGGGGGGAACACCGTGACTGGAAAGGCGAGGGATCCCTTTTTTTGCCCCTTTCTTTTTCCACAGGCAATAAATTCAGGACTATAAAAATCCAAGAAAGCTAATGTAAGTTTTATTAAACTCTTTAACCGTCGCAAGTCGGAGGCACCCCGCAACAAAGCAGCGTCAGTGGCGCTCGGTATTTCACCGGGCTTGTAAAGTTCAATGAAGGTTTCTGATTCCAGCGACGTGGTACATCACGCTGGTTCGGCTCCAGCAAAGCAACCCCGAGATTATGCCGCGATACACGTGAAGATGTATTCATATACGGAGCGCTTTTTGGATGCGATATGGATAGAAGCACTCAGCCGAGGGCGTAGAGGGGGGGAACGGGGAGGGGGGGGGTCGTGTCTGCAGCTCGCTGCTCCGAGCCGTAATGTCACGCATATGCCACTCACATTTGAAATTTCATATTTGCCCCCATGATCGCACCACGTTAGCATCCATTTTCCGATGCCAGAGGGTTTGTTATTTACAACACCCTCCCACAACCATAGCTTTGCCTTCCAAAAACGCATCTATACGCGCATCGTGTGCGTGTCGTGTAATGCACACACGCGAATGTGTGCATACGAAACCACCGGGGTGCGGAGGGGGGGGGGGGGNTTGCTTTCTATGCTGGCTTTGGGTTTGTGTTGGGTTTGCTTTCTATGCTGGCTTTGGGTTTGTGTTGGGTTTGCTTTCTATGCTGGCTTTGGGTTGGTGTTGGGTTTGCTTTCCATGCTGGCTTTGGGTTGGTGTTGGGTTTGCTTTCTATGCTGGCTTTGGGTTGGTGTTGGGTTTGGTTTATGTGCTGGATTTCTTTCCCTGATTCCGCCCCATCCCTCTCCTCCCTCCCGACGTGGTGTAAACTGTTTGAAGTTCAACAACACAGCAAAGTTTTATTGTATTTCCGGCACAATAGATTTATATAGGGTCCCATCCAATCCTTTAAGTGCTTCTCAAATGAGATGGAGCTAAATTATTGTCAACTTTCTGACTCCTGCGTGCATCTCTTCATCCCAGAGAATTCGTTCTCAATGAACTTTAACCTCCTCTAAACTCGCTCTTTGGAGGTTGTTGCCCCATTGTTTTCGAGCCCCTCCGCTCACTCCGTTTTGTTATTTAATCCACCTGAGGACTAAATCCGAATTTACAAGGTAAGCCTTCGACTTTATTTCATACCTATATCAATTATGTGCGTACATAACCGTTTGTGACACGAAGGAGCCTGACCCGATGGTCTGGGGATGTACAGCCCAGACTTTGCCAAATGAGAATTATTATATTTTCTTTTATTTTTCGCTCTTTCTTCTAATTTCCCCCTTCGGAAGTCACAGCAAAGCCCTGAGGGCCGCCCGGCTCCAATCTCCTCTCCCCGGCTTTAATTCCCCATTCCATCACCGCCGAGTCATTACTTTATAACGCGCTCTTGCAGCGCAGAGTTCACATTGGGGGGAAGGAAAAGACATCATAACTTTCTCTGAGTTACTATTCACACCTCTACAACAGTCACAATGACGCTTTTTCTCTTGCTTTGCTTGATTTATCTGTCCTCGCCTTCTTCTTTTCTTTAAATTAATCACCTTACGCACGCATTCAGAGGAGGGGAAGATGAATTAAGAGCTCTTCTAATTATTATTATTATTACGGAACTCTGCTTTGACTTCATTCTCTTTTCGCTGACAGTTTTGCAAACATTAATGTTTCTAGATTATATATATGTATATATAATCTATCTCTGCCTCTCTCTCTCTTGTAATCGCGTTTTAATGCAAAGCCTCGATGAATGCCGTTGATCTGGGAAGGGCCCTTGAAATCAGCTTTCCGGAGGAGGTGGGGGAAGAACTTTAGGAATTTTTAGACTTATTTTATTGCCCCGATAATCGCTTGTTTCTCAAAGTCAACAGCATTTTACTGTTTCCTCTGCTCTATTTGTCAACTATTTGTAACGTCCTGCGGGAGGGATCCGCTCCAGACACTGTACATAGGAAATCATTTGAATAGTCATTTCGCGAAATCGTAGGGGTTTTATTTCGTCTCTGAAAAGGTCCTTTTGTTGCTTTTGTTTCCTAGCAACTGTTTTCTATTATAAAAGTTCAGATCGCAGATGATGTCAAACAAAATGGCCGCCCAGGCGCCTTTCTCGGTAATTTTAGCCTTTGACCCAAGAATGAACTAGAACTGCTCTGTGAATTAGGTAGTTTCATGTTGTTGGGCTTTAAATTTTAAACACAAGAACATCAAACTACCTGATTTACTCCAGTTATCCCCCTCGGTGTGCAGCTGCCCCGGGCAGGATGGAGGGGGCGGACACGGAGCCCCGCAGCCCCGCACCGCTCCCCGCACCACGCAGCGGTGCCGCTTTCTTTGTCTCAGTTCCCCATTTCAGGGGACTTTTGGCGAGACAACGACCCAAATCATCAAGACCTCATTAAAGGTCTAATTAGGCTGCGGCGCCTCTCGGAGGCCAAAATGTCCCCCCCAGCGGCAGGCAGTCCCGAAACCGCAATAAAGTTGTTTTTTTTTTGCGTCGTATAAAATATCTACATATAAATCCGCACGCAGCTACAAAGTAATCGGAGGGCGTCTTGTTTTAGTCGCTGCGATCCACGCCTCCGTGCGAGGGATAAAATGCGGCTTTAGGGAGCACAAAGAAACTGCGTCCAGTTTAATTATCCCCATTGAGAAACTAAGTTTATTAAAGGCTCTGCTGCTCATCGCGCAGTGCCTCGGCTTTGTCATTTCGCTGGCGATGTTACAGGGATGGGGACGGCGAGCGGCTCTGTATGGCTTTTCCTTTAGAGGTTTAAATGCCCAGCTTAGCTGGACGTGTGGGATATTGAATTCAGGGCAATATTCAGCCGCTGAGGAGCTCCTGCATCTCATAGGACACCTCCAGACAAACCCAAGCGAGAAACACCGCTGCTACATTCACCGAACGAAAGGGTTCGGGTGGCATCGCGAATCGCCGCAATGATTTCCTCCCCCCTCCTCACTCCAACGTGTTGCATGCGGGACTGAGCTCATTTTAATGTCTTTTAAGCGCATGAAAGTCCTCGTGGGGGTGGGAGGGTGCGGGGAGCGGTGCGTGTTTGCACGAAGTCCGTCCGTTCCTTGCGGACACTGCGACTTTGTGCTCAGTGTGCGTTAGCGCTCAGCTCGTGGAAGAGATTTGCCCCGCGTTGGTGTTTGAAACACCCGTAAAAAACAAGTTTCACATGATCCAGGCCACGGCTAAACGAGCCTGAGCCTGCGTGTCCCTCCGAGGTTTGAAGAATTAAACTTTGATACGATATCCAGGGTTTAACCGCCATCTGCTGCGGCTGAGAGATCCCTGGGAATTCTTTTTTTCCCCCCCCCCCTTTTTCCTGCAGTTTTTTTTCCTCCCTCCTCCATTTTGTTAAAACAAAACGAAAACAAACAAACAGAAAACTCGTCTGGGTTAGAGGCCGGCGTGTGCTTTCTCCCCCGAAAGTGGTGATTGTGGCGGACACATCGCCTATCTCCGCTATTAAACAAACAGCCGCTCCAAGGGGAGGAGAGGGAAAGTCAAACAGCGTCAAATAGCTCGGAGTTTTCTACCCAATTCAGCAGCCCTGTGACTCCTTCCTTAGAAACAACGCGCTACTTATGCCCTGCCTCAAAGCCCTTAAACGGAAAAGGACAATCTGGGAAAGTTAATCATAAACTATTCGGTAATAATGTCCCCATAGGCAACCACTAACCTGCCTTGTAAATGTCTGGGCTGCTGATTTTGATCTCTCACCTACCCACGTCCATACAGGAAGCGAGGGCCGGGGAGGAGAGTGGGGAGACGGAGCTGGGGGAGATCAGAATCAGGCTCGGGGGCGTTGGGGGGTGTACGGCTGCCTGCAAGCGGGGACAGAACTCGTTTCCCAGGGAAAGAATGGGGTGAGGAGGGTGCGGGGAGATGATCCCCTCGTCCTGCAGCTCCGCAGCGGTTTCTTTCTCTTCTTTTCCGAATTAGAAAGAGAAGATTGACCTTACCTGGAGAAGCAGCTGTGTGGGGATGGTGAAAATCCCCTCCTCGTGGTAACTGCCCCGTTTGCGACGTGATGCGCAGTTCTGCGCTAAGAGGCAGCGAGAAACTGCTGCTCGTCCAACACATTTCCCACGAGTTGCTCTCCTGCCAAGGTCCCGTCTGCCCCATATCGGCCCGACTCGGGGTCTGTGTGGGAGGGGGGGGGGTCCAAAAGCGGTGAGGAAAGAGCCCGTCTGAAAGAATCTCCCCCTTTTCTTCTCTTTTATTACTGCACATTCTTTTATCGCTACACATTGCACAGAAACTCTCCCTCCAGAACTTCATTCTCGTACCTGTGCCCTTTTCCCACCCTACTGCCTCGTCTCGGTGTGGTGGAGGCAGATCCCTCCCAGACTTCAGACCATTTTTGGGGGGGGGGTTCCCACTATCTGGCGGTGACCCCACAGCGGATCGTCGCGGGGGACCCAGCAGCAGTGGGGTATAAAACCCCCAAACCGGCGGCAGTGGGAGCGATGCGGTCGCCCAGCTATTGCGTGGGAGTTCGATATGATTCGATATGGAGGGAGGCGAGGNAACAAATCCCCCCAAATAGCGGTTACCTCTCCTGATGCCCACCCTGTCAAACCCACTATTAACAACCATCCGCCCCACGCTTTCCATCTGCGTGGCTCTTCCATTCGCATCGATGTCCTCTCTTCTATCTTAGTTCATTTTCTCCCCTCTCTGCCGACTCTTAGAGCCCGCTGTGTGGACGGAAGCTTGCTAGGCTTGGAATTAAAAGGTCATTTCGAGAGGATTGCCAAGTCTACATGCTGGGGGGACCCAGCCTTTTATGCCGCCATGTGTTGTCTCCGTCCGCTGCCATAGGAAAGCAGTTGTGCCGTAATGAGGTACCTTTAAATTTAATTTCCTGTCCCTCCCATGCTTTATGGATTTCTAATAACAATGTTGGAAACCGGAGAAGAAACCTCTTAAAGTCTCCCGGACGGCGGGTTTACACAAATAATGGAAGGTAGCCGAGCTTAATTAAGTTCTCCAACGAATTGGTAGGAGAGGAAGAAATGCGGTATTTTGTTTGAGGGGGCACCCAGAGAAGGGTGTATTTCTGTTGCGTCTTTCCATAGAATCCTTATCAATATTACCCTTCAATTTATTTATTCTTAACTGATACCTTTTTCAGAGATTTAAACATAATCCCAAATAGCCCGAAAGGTATGAATTAAAAATAATTAAAAGATTAATTAGGGGGGGGGAAAGAAGGAAAAAAAGGCTTCTGAACGCGGCTAAAACTGCGATTTTGGGACAGATTTCCCCGTGAAAAATAAAATAGGAAAAAAAATCATCAAATTAATTGTTGGACCAATAAAGTCTCGGCAAAGAGGGAGGTTTAATGTCGGATAAATAGGTCCGACCGCAGGTTTGCTGGAAGTATTTTGCCAGCTCCTTTTCTTTAATGCGATCCAACGTTTCCTCCTCCCTTTTACCTGAATTCTTTCTCGATGTTCAGCCTTAACCACTCCACCCAAAGCTCCTATTGCGACTTAAAGTCTTATTCGATTAATTTAGAAGATTTGCCTCATCTGTGGACTAATTAGATGATATTTCTGTAAGTGAAGCTCCCCCCGCCCTCCCCATCTCAGCGCACGATGCCGGGTTTGGTGCAGAGCCCCGGAATGGGGCTGAGACGGCTCCGATCGCCCCAAATTGGGGTCGGATGTATGGGGAACATTCTTACGTATTCCCTCGCTGAGCTGTGGGATCGTTTCGCTTCTGCACACCGTCTGCGTTTCCAGTTCGCCCTGCAAAGAAACAGAATTACTGAGATAGGTGTGATCGATCTCCCCCCGCCTTTCTGTTCCTATTAATTGGGGTTCTCCGGCACCGAAGGGATTTTTGTCCGGATTTTTTCCTTTTCTCCCCGGGGATTTCGCACAGTTTGGTTTCTCTTAATTGTGTGGGAAGTGGGTGCCGAGGGAGGGGGCTCCGAGGCGCAGCGGGACCCGATATCTCGGGTTTTATGTCTGACTGCGGCTCTCCCTGATCTCAGGACGAAGCCGGACGGCCGCGCACCGTGATTTGGGAATGGGGAGATGGGGAGCGGTGAGGGGGAGGGAAGAGTGGCGAAGCAAAGCGTCCAGGCCAGTCCTGATGGGGAGGGCAGCAGGCCGTGCTGAGGGGCTCCGACTGCCTTCCACTCCGTGTTTTCTTGCCCCGAGGGGAAGTTTTCCCTCGGGATTCGGCTTCACTTTTTCTCTGAGGCCGCGTTTGATGCCACCCTCACGTCTAAGCAGGGCTCTGGATCCCTCCTGCCCCTCGGCACACCTCGCTGCCCTCACCTTCGGGTCCCCACGCTCACCCCGAGCATTCCCAGCCCGGAATTCCCGACGTTACAGAGCCTTTTGCTTGGATCGTGTCTGAGGGCACCCGCAGGGGAGCGGGCTTCGGAGAAACGACTTTGATCGCGGCCTTCTTTAAGGCAGAACGTCTCATTTTTACTCACAAACCTTTCTCTCTTTGCTTTTCCCTTCTTTCACTTAAAAAAAAGGGGGGGTGGGGGGGGGAGAAGAAACAAAAAACACACAAAAAAGCTCGGTTAAAATGCTGGTTTTCGGCTTGGCAGAGGAAACAAAGGCCGCACCGCGAATGGCAGCGCTGGTGCGGAGGTAGTGCGGAGCCGGGGCCGATCCCGGCCAGCGAGCGCCGCCCTGAGGCCACGGAGCCGACGGACCCCGACGGGAGATGCGGGGCATGAGGGGGGGGGGGAACACTGCTGGTGCTGCGGTAAGGGGTGAAATGCAGCCCCAGCCAACGGAGGGCAGGGACTGTTTAATAATTCTTGTTTAATGATTTTTTGCCGGAGTACGAACGATTCAGGCATTCACTTTTATATTTCCCCCCCACCAATGACTCCTTACCCCCCCCCTTTTTTTGGTTTTTTTCCCTTTGCAGTGGGTGGTTAAGAAACGTCACAGCGCAGTTTTCTGTGCGTCGCTGAGTATCTTTTTGGTTTGATGGATGGGGGGAAGAAAAAAGAGAGAGCCCACGCCGAGTTGTTTCCCACTCCCACGGAGCATAGCGAGGTGGAGGGGAGGAAGGAAAAAGGGTTTGGGGGCAATTTCTTCATCTTTTCCTTATAAATGCGACAAGTGCCACCCGTTTGTAACGTGCTATGCTTGGGAATATCCACATGACTCCTAAGGAGCGGACATCAAATACTCCCAAAGGCCAATGCTGATGAATGGGAGCTGTGAAAAACGGCTGCTATCACCGTATTTTAATAAAAGTAGGGCTTTGTGAACATCTAAGCAAGTCACAAAGAAATCAGTGATGAGATCTGGAGACTCGGTTCCATTTCCCTCAGATAATCTGTAATAGATTCTTCTGTTAAGTGTGTTTGTAATGGATGTATACACATATATACACTTACTGATCTATGCTCATGCAAGCGCCCTCCCATTCCACCCTATTAATTATTTTAGCACTTATTCCCCTGACAAGCAGAAGTTCTCTTATTGCTGAGACATCCATTTGCTGTCTCTGAGCTCTAACTTGCCTTTGACATCTAAATTTAACGTCTTTTTAAANAGATATCAGCCCCAGCTCTGCCCGTTTCGTGGCTTTTCTAAACTCCTGACGTTTTGCAACATTGCATAAACATAAAACAATCCATCCTTGATATGGAATGCAAGGGCGGATGACAGCGCAGCGCAGCCCCCTCGGCTTCGATTGATTTACGCCGAGACTGACGCTTTATCAGGCACACGAAAAAAGTTTGACCAATCATTTTGCTGGGAGCTCACAACACAGCAGCCCAACTGTACTTTGTTGGCTAGGAAGTTCGAGAAGGGGGTAGAGTACAAATCTAGATCTGTCCTATATATTTTTTTTTTCCCTTCATTGAACCGTGCTTTGTATGATGTCTGAGAATGTCCATTTCTGGGACTCTTAGCAATTACTATGTCGACTCTATTATAAGTCATGAAAGTGAAGACTCGCCTTCAGCTAAATTTTCATCTGGGCAATATACAAGTTCCAGGCAAGCTGGGCACAATGAACATCTAGAATTCCCCTCCTGTAGTTTTCAGCCAAAACCTCCAGTTTTCAGCGCCTCCTGGACTCCTTTGAATCCACATTCTTCTGGTACCCTTCCTGCCGTCTACCATCCATATATTCAACATCAAAGCGTCCCATCTGATAGCAGGTATCTACGGAGCTGGCTGGATCCAGTGCCCAGAGCAGAGACCCTCCCCGGGCAGGGATCTGTTAAGGCAGAGCCGCTGCTGGGCCGTCCCGGGGATGTCCATAAACAGGGAACACAGGAGTACAATTTAGAAACTTCTGCTGCAAGGGAAGGGATCGTTTCCAATCAAAGGCCCAGCTTCGAGGACAATAAAGTTTGTGAAGGAAGCGAAGACAAAGACAGAACAGATCAAAGTAAGTTATAAAAGTGAGGAAGTAAACAGTATAAAAGCTGGAGGAGGTGCAATAAAAGGGGACAATGCTGCGTAAAGTTTAAAATCAGGGCTTAAAGAAAACTCTCAGATGGCTGATGCCAACCTAAGGGGAGAGGTGGGGAGGGGAGAGGGGTGGCATTGTTTCTGCGGGGAAATACAAATAAAAATTAAAACGAGCGTCGTCTCCGACCAAAACCGAGTCCAGAGCGGACAAAAGCTGGATCGAGCCGTCCTCTTTCCTGCAGAGCGCTGACTCCGGCAGCAGAGATCATTGCTGTAAGCGGGAGTGAGGGCGTGCGGGGCTGCGGGCTGCGGGCGGAGGGACGGGGGGGAGAGCGGGGAAACGTCGGGAGAAGGGCCGGGAGAGGAGAGCGGAGGTCGGGGGAGAGAGGAGAAGGGGAAAATCGCGGAGGAAAAGTTCACGTGGGGGGGAAGTAAACAGCGGCGGGGGCTTTTCCGTGCCCGCTGCGCTGCGCTGCGCCGGCAGATTGTGGGCTCGGGGCTCCCCTTCACCTCGGGGTTTGTTTTTTTTTACTGCCGAGTTTTGGTCGTGGGTGTATTTGCTGTGCGTGTTTTGCTTGGTTTCTTTTTCCCTTTTTTTTTTTTCCTTTTTTTTTTATTTTCCCTTCTATTTATTATATACATATATTTTTTGCACCCGTTCGCTTATTTCTGTTTCAAATTGCTCGCATATTAATGCCTCGGTTCAGGGTCTGACTATTTCAGAGCCGAAATGTCACTATTTCCAAACTCCCTCCGAGTTGAGTTAAAAAGAGAGAGAGAGGGGAGTGCTTCCAGCTTAATTAGTGTACAAAATACATTTGTAATGTAGCCAGATTGGAGAACAGCTAAACTTCAGCGTGTGCCTTTTTAGTGACCCGGTTTCTCTTTTATTCGCCCTGAAACGCAGAAAGAAAAACTGTTTTGATGTATTTAATAAGATTATAGTTACTGCTGCTTGTAATACGCGTTGTTGTTAGTACTAAAATGACGCAAGAGCGTTTGAGAGAGAAAGAATGGGTGTCTTCACCCCGTGCCGGTTCGGTTGGTACCCGAGGTCCATCTGGAAGGCGAAAGGGCTGTGCGGGAGGAGAGGGAGGAATTTGGCTCCAGCACCGCGGTGAATGTTTGCGCAGTGAAAGGCGAAGTAGTGCGGAGTGTTGGGTTGGAAAGGGCAGAGAAAGCCCCCGCCAAGGGCACAGCGTGCGGAGCGTGTGCAGGACACCCTGGCACGGCCGTTCCGTGAATTAACTTCATTTCGGTTTTTCCACCCCCTCTCAATTCCCCCCCCTTAAACCCTCACCGAAGTGTAAGAGCAACAGTATTGAAAACGCGGTGTATTCCCCCCTCCGTGTGCACGATGGTGCGGGGGCAATTTTTTCCCCTATCGCTTGGCTTGCACCGTGCACACGCACTCACACACACACACACACACACACATACACACAAAAAGAAAGTCCTGTTCTATTGTGCTGGGCAGAGATCCAGAACAAACTGCAAGCGGGAGGTGAATGGTCGGAGAGAATGAAATATCCAGGTTCTGTGCTCAATGTCCCTGAAATTCAATATAGAAAAGCCTCGTCCAAGAAAATGTTATTAAGTCCTAAGTAAGCGCAGGGACCCGCGCTAAGAGGATGCAGTGCGGTTTCTCTATGGCGTGTGGTTACGACGCATATTTTGTTTTAAATAATAGTTTAATTTGGGCTAATGTTGAGAGGCTGCCAGGGCTGGGAGACGGAGCTGTTTTGCAGAAAGCACTCCCACCCAATTTCCCCGACTCTTTCAATTTTTGAAAGTATTTCACAATAATGAATCTCTGAGCCGGGTATGGCACCGGGATCTGTTAATTTATTTGCTAGGTTTGCAGGAAGCCATGTGCCAGAGCCTCCCCTCATTTGCTCGCCCGTTCGGGAGGGTGTACACAGTCAGTAAATAAAATATCCGCGTTTAAAATGCCTCCGATTTTAACGATCCGAGATACGACCGAAAAAATAAAAGAAAATAAAACCCAACCAAATAAAAACCCGTTATGAAGCAGAGCCCTCCGTTGCCATTAAAGGATGGGTAGCAGGATTAACAGTATCAATTATTAACAGCTTTCTTCCTCTTTAATATTTAATTCTGCATATTAGATCGAGTCAATTACATTAAGGAAATAGCAGCGCAGATTTGGAAGAGGCAGTACTTACAGGGGAAGATTAAGCGGATTATTTGTAAAAATATTCAATATATTTCGTTTTACGTGGAGGGAACGTCGCGATGGGGCGCGTGTGTGTATGTATATATTTATAATGGTCCGTTTAATTGGTGTAAAGGTTTATGGCTCCGGCCATCATTTCGGAGGACGAAAGGGAAATGAAATAGAAATCCGTGGTCTGTCCTTTTCCTTTCCCTTTCCCGCCTCTCCTCTACCCAACACTCCTCCGATATTTGCATGTGATTAACGAACGCTCGATTATTCGCCCCCGAAACGCTTCACCTTTGGGTGCGACCTCACCCAGCACTGCGTCTGCGGGGCCCGTTTCTAAAATGGTGTTTTGAACCCTCACCCCCCTCCTCATCCCCCTCCCAAATCCCCATCCCAGCACTGGGTTTAAGCCCGAAATGTGCTCTTTGCAAAAGGTTCCCACGTAACTTCTCTCACACGCGAGTTATGGGTGGGAAGGGGGGGGTTATATTGTTGGGGCCGTTGTTCTCCCTTCGCATCGGCCCTACAAACGTCCGTGGTTCGGCATAACACTGTCCAGACCTCCTGCAGCAGAGTCCAGCCAGCCCTGAGGATGTTTATGATATCGAGACCGTTTCTTGCCACGCAGCAAAAATAAGCAGGATTTATTCAAGGGGCCTTTTTTTTCGCCCCCCCCC
>JACDJE010000381.1:615203-629149 GCA_016647715.1 Pavo muticus
GGGAGGGGAGGGGGGAATTGTCCCCAACTCCTTTCATGACGTTTCACCGAAAACGAATCTCCGGCTTCAAAAGGGAGAGAGAGAGAGAGAAACCCCCGCCATAAAGCCATCCTTTTAGCTTTAAATATTTATTAGTGGTGCTGGGGCTGTGTGCGTGCCGTGCAAAAGGCAGTTTGTCTTAGAGGGGACAGACAGAGCTGCAGGAATAATGGCCATCCCCTTCTTCTCCTATATTTACAGGATGAAGATCGCGCTACCCCTGTGTAGATGTAGATATAGATTCCGAAATAAACTATTGATGGGAGGTGCTCGCAAGCTCGTTTGGTTTTCTCTCAGGCTGCAAACCCTTCCATCGCCAGCCCCTCGCCACCGCGTCCCAGACACCGCGATTAAGCCTAGAGTGTTGCCATCCGAAAGAGCAACACATAATCTTTGGCTCAATTAAAAGCCCTGCTCACATTAAAAACGCTGACATTCCGGCCGGGATCCGGCTGTAGGGACGGATCCAGGGGCTGTGGGGTGACCTTCCATATAACCCCATGCAGGATCCCAAAGCGGGGAACCCCACAGAGGGCTCCGCTCGTGGAGGCGGGCGGGGGACACCCCACGCCGGGACGCTGCTCTGCCTTCATCCCCAGCCGTGCTCCGTCTCAGTGTCAAGTAACATTTCCTAAACATCCCGTTCCCATCTCATGGGAACGCCTGGGACGCGGGGAAGGAGCTCCTGGGGTCGGGATTCCCTGCGCTCCGGGCCCCACCCGGGGTACTCCCGGTGCTTCGGACACCCGTGGATGTGTTTATACCCGGGTGACCCTGGCACGGGATTGGGAAGAGCTGTCCTGCCCTGGAGCGAGGAGAACGCATGAGCTCATGTCTCCGGCGGCCCCGGTGCCAGATTGCAACTTGAGAGCATCCCTGAAAGCAGCCAAATCTTCGGAAAGTGTCGTGTTAGTAAACTTCGGGGGCGAGAGGAGTGCGAGCCAACCTCCTGCATAGCGGAGGGGAAAGGAAAACAGAGGGGCAGCCAATGCTGGGCGGCTTCACAGGCAGGAGGTAACCTCGCACTGATTTGGTGGTCAGTCCTTTCCATTACCTGCTCCATAATTCATTCACTTTTAGAGTTGATTTATCAAAGACCAAATATTTCTGGTCGTAAACACTTCGTCTCCCCTTTTATCCGGCTTTAGATTTAAGAAGCCCTCCACTCCCCACCCCCGCACAACCCTCCCCACACCCCCACCCCTTTCAGCATGTGACGCTGCGAGGAACAGCTCTAGGAGGGTCTGGAAGAAGGGCAAACGGGGGGACCTCGCACTCCCAAACCTGGATGCTCTGCGATCTGCTGTGCCTAAAACCAGAGAAACTCGACCTCGGGGATCCCTCCTCCAGCGCCTGATGCCCACTGTGCGATCGCGGTTGTGGAATTTCATCAGCGAGCAGAGATAGAGTTGTCATCCCTATTCAGCAGCAGTTTATGGCTCTCCCTCAGCAGATTTTACAACCCACATTCCACGACCTGCAGATTCGTACTTTACAGCTAGCACGGCTATTTTGCTTTTTTTTTTCCCCCCTCTCCTTTTAATGACTGGATCTTTTCTTCCTTTTAAAAGAAAAAAGGGGGGGGAAAAAAGAAGGGGGAGGAAAGAGGAGTCCGGTGGAATGTGTGGAGGAGAGGCCGAGGGCTGCTGTCCGCCATCCCCACTTCTCCACGAAAGAATACATTCTACTATAGATAGACATCGCATTTACACAGAGAATAGAGAGGGATCACAAGCGCTGTATTGTGCCATTATTCCCACTTGGACTCAGGAAACGTCGGGTTGGAGAGAGGCGGTGGAATTACGGGTCGGGCCCCTTACAGACCCTCTCCAAACAGCGGAATAGCAGCGCAGAGACTGCAGTAGAATGGAGGCTCTTCCCATGTTGTGCACCCCCGGGGGTAGCAGCCTCCACGTCAGTCACAGCCGAGCAGAAGCCACTGCTGTGCCCAAAACATTCCCTGAAATAATTAAGACCATCACACACCTTCCCAAGCAAGCAGCCCGATGACAGCTTTAGGAGAGGACAAACAGTTGGGGTTGTGGAGGTAGCAGGCGCCTCTCTCGCTGGGTTCTTTCGGTGTATTTATCCCTCCGCCATCCGAAGTTTGTGGTGTTTAAACAGAAATTAAAGCAGGAGCTGAACGCCCTGATAGGAGAGCAGGAAACTTGGTGAAGTTTGCAGCTCCATCCCGCTCGGCTCTGAGACACAGCGGGGCTGCAGGCAGAAAATCACCGCTCGCCTCTCCGAGATGAAGGGCGATTAAACTCACGATGTTTTGGGGCCGAGAATAGGGAGGCTGAGGCGGGGAAAGCTTCTGGAGCGGAGAGTTGGTATTGCGAATGTGGAGAAAGGTAGGGTCAGGTTGTGCGCTTCGTTTTGTGGATCTGAAGAGGACGGGTGTTGCTGGGCACCAAAATATACCCCCCCCCCGTCCCCCAAGCCCAACTGATCCGAATCTATATTTCCTTCCCAGGCACGGACAGAAAACGCGGCCGGCAGACCTATACCAGGTATCAGACCCTGGAGCTGGAGAAGGAGTTCCACTACAACCGCTACCTGACGAGGAGGAGACGCATCGAGATCGCCCATGCTCTGTGTCTCACGGAGAGACAGATCAAAATCTGGTTCCAGAACAGGCGCATGAAGTGGAAAAAAGAAAATAAAACTGCCTGCTCCGGTTCCAGCAGCCAGGAAAAGGCAGACGTGGAGGACGACGAGGAGGAATGAAAAGGACAAAAGGTGGATCCAGGAAACGTGAAAGCTCACGGGAACAGGAAAAAGAAAGGGGAAAAAACCACCCAGAAAAGACTATATGCTAAAATAGATCAGCGTTAAGTGCATAAATAATTAAAAACTTAGGAATGATACATTGTGTTTCCTGACACTGAGAAAAAAATACTACCTATATTGAAGTCTCTTTTTTTTTTGTACAATAGAATGAATATCTACCTATTAAATGTGGCTTTAGAGTCAGAATAGACACCTTTTTTCTATGTGAGTCTTCCTATAGTCCAAGTAATTTGTAAATCTCCGTTTGTACTTCGCTGTGTACTTTTTGGTATGAAGTAACGTGGTCGTGTTTAGCACCTTTAATTTAGGAGATGTGACCTGAAAATCTGAATGCAAATTATACTTAGCGTGTATCGAGTCCTGTACATAATAGGAATTATTATCACGCCTTCTCCCTGTTAACCTCTGTGGTTCTTTCCACGTTGCAAGGCTGTTTTGTCTGTGTATATTTTTACCCGGATTTCCTCCTTGTTCAATCCCTAGGAAAAAAAATAAAAGAAGAGGAATTAATATTGTGCTACGTAAACTGTTGTATATCGAAGTAGCAAAGTATTTAATGGCGACGTGTTGCTTTTTATTTTTCCCTCGTCTGTGTTGGTTATTCTTCGAAATAAAAAGGAAATCTCCGATCTTCTCGACCGCGTTGCGTTCCGTCCCCTTTCCTTGCTAAGAACTCCACTCAAGGGTTTGGAATCTATCTATATACGAGCAAACGTGCCTATTAAAAGACCCCTTTTATATTAAAACCTGCCCCGACCCATCACCACCCCGCGCTCCTCTTTCCTCTCAGCCCCGCTTCCAACGTTGGAGTGCTTTTTTTTGGAGAGGTTTGGCCAAAATGAGATGAGCAGCGCTGAAATTCGCGGCCGCCTCCTCTGCCTCCCTCTGTGGCCACTGCCGAAGGAGGAACGCAGAGAGGCACGGAGAGCCCAAATCACCTTTCGTTGTAATTCTCTTCTTCCTGAGCCAATTTGCAGGAATAAAAACCCCGATCTGTGCCAGGGCTTTACTATTTTCTTTTTTCTTTTTAAAGGTTCTCCCTCCGCTCTTCAATTACTTTACTGCGGATTGGAGCTCTTTCATTAGCACCGAATAATGTTTAGCATCAAAGCGCGCATAAAAGAAATTAAAGCAATTAAACGGGGGGGGGGGGAATCAACAATGCAAAACAAAAGCGAGCAAATTTAAGCACTTGCGCAGGGAGCAGCCCCCGCCGCTCTCCTCCTCCCGTTTATATATTTACAGGGTGCGCGGCACAACGCGGATTCCTCCAGCGGAGGCTCCGCGTAACTTGCTCGCCAAATGCGCGCTCAGGATGCGGCCGGGGAAGGGCAGAGAGCTTCTGGTTGGGGAATGGCAGCTTTCCGCCTTCCTCCCCTCCTTCCCTTTTCGCCACCCACCGCCACCGATGGCCCCATGGAGGCGAGCGGGGCATCCAGCAGAAGGTCCCAGGGAAAAAAAGGGGACGATGCCACGTCAAGGAGCCGCGCGCCCACATCCATAAGAGCGATTTGCAGCGCAGGCTGCATCTGCTAATTACGGCAAGCCCATTAGTAAAAGGTGCCACTTACGGTGGCATATGAACACTGGAAATTCCGCTCGAAGGAAGGGAAAACAAAGGGAAATCTTCCTTTTTTTTGTTTTTTGTTTTTCTTGGTGAATCCTTCGGTGCGATCCCTTCGCGAGGCTTAAAACAACAACAAGAAAAAGCGGTTCTAGAAATTTCTCCCCCCCGTTCTGCTGCGTCGGCCCCCCCTGGCACGGAGCTGTGCCGCAAGCAAAGGGGATCGAGGAGGGTCTCATGGAAAAGGCGAAGTGTGTGCCGTGGCGATACCTCCGAGACCCGAACTGCGCACCCCGTGTGTCCCTATGGGAGTCCCCGCGCTACAGGGGGGGGATGAGCGGATCCTGGGGGTGAGCGGCCGTGGGGAACCCCTGAGCACCGTCCCCCCTCCGCCCCGGTTCTACCCAGGGCACGAGCACCTCTGTCCGCCTTTATTTCCCTTTTTGTTACCCCCGAAATCTGCTAATTGCCCTTTGCAGCAAAAAAAAGGTTCCCCGTTGCATTGAAAAATCAAGAGACATCCAAAGTCTCCCCCGAACCCCACTGTTTTACTGTCTTTGCTCGTTTAAAAGCCAACCCCAAGCCCAATCTCTTCATTTCGGGGGAGTCATTATTGTTCATAGCCTATTACACGAGGAATTATTCCATCATTTCTCTCCAACACCCCCCTCCATAGAACCAAAGGGGGGAAAAATCCCCGAACCCCTTTTCATATTCTTTTATTTTTGTTTAAAAAAAAAGATGGCGGCTAAGAAAAAGACTGCTGTTAAACCGGTCATGAAGAAATGCAATAAATTCCTTGTTGTTTTATGAAAATTTACAACTTTGTGATAGAACTTTATGAGTGGCTGGGTTCTGGGATTGGCCAGAGCCGGTCATGTGGACTGCTAACCGTGAACATGAACTTTTTATTATTTCCCATGTGGTTATATTGCACCATTCTTCTGTCCGCTGCACCTTGGGTCGGATCAGTGTCCTCTATAGGGCTCTCTCCTCTTTACATTTTTTTACTTTGGTATATAGGCTCGATAGGTCTAAAGCAGGGGAGAGGGGAGGGGGGACGCCTATACACACATCCACACACACACATAGGCACTCACATCCGCACACACACGTAGGAAAAGAGGGGTTTTTTTTAATTCCTTTTTTTTATTATTATTTTTTAATTCCTCTGTTAATTTGCCTGCCGATTTGGAATCTCAGTAGTAATGGAGGGACAGTGGAGATTCTGGACGGAGTGGTGGCTTTCATTTTTCAAAGAGGGAAGTTACTCCATTTTCTATGCAAATGACAGAAATGCAAGAAGCTCTCACAAGTCAGAGAGGCAATCGACGGCTATCAGGTTGGGACAATATTTGTCAGCTAACAGATAAGCAAACGCTGTCTCTCTCTCCCTATATATTTTGCTTATGCCACAGAAATGGACGTCAAAAGGTAAGGAAATAATACCTGTTTCTCTTAATTTATTATTATTTTTTTTTCTTNAATAGAAGAAGAAGTTCTATTTTATTATTTTTTTGTACGTGTTGTGTTTGGAGTTTGTCTTAGGTATGAACATGGAATTCTCTAATAAAAACAAAGTCTTCGATCTCACGCACACCACCACTGTCATTATTGTTATCTTTCCCTTCTCCAGGGCAACTCGCCGTGCTGAAGGAGCGCAGAGTTATGAAGAGAGCTTTGCTTCTCTCTTTATGGCACTGCCTTCTAATCTGCAAGGACGAGCAGCTCCAAGCATACGGAAGTTACAGTGGAGAGATAAATCTGCTTTTCCCTCTTTTTGTCTAATCTGAAATGGAGGACCTTTCACCAATAGTATTTCCTCGCTGACATTCTGCTTTAGTATCGCTCTTTTTTATTGTTATAGTACAAAGAGTTATGACGAAAGCCTCTCCATATACATAATAAATCAAGGAAACGGGCAAAAATATGCTCTCATTTATCCACCAAATATACCTAACATTTGCCTAGCATCTTTCAAACATCTGCTCCCTTCCTTCATATCCCCAAATCAAAGTGAAGTGTATGGCAAAAAAAGTCCAGATTTCAGGGGAATTTTCCCCGTGAAACGGGCAGCTTTTCGGCTGCAGGAATACAGCACTCGTTTAAGGGGGGACAGCAAGAAAAAGAAGGGGGGAAAGGAAGGAACAAATAAACAGGAAAGAAGCGATCTAAACTCAGCCTAACGAGCTCTTTTAACACAGGAGATTTCTTTTATTTTGAAAGCGATTCCGAAGGCCCCTTCTGGCGGTCTGAGTGCGCTCGGGATGGGACGGGGAAATGTTTCTGCTCTGTTCCGAAGAGGAATCCTTTACGTGCAAATGGCAAACTTCGGTGGGCTTCGGTGTGAAACGAAACCAAGCGCTTTTTTTTTTCCTGGTTTTGTTTTTTGTTCTGCTGGAGATTTCGGATTTGGAAGGGAACAAACAGAGCGGCCGAAGCCGGAGACGATTTTCTGTAGTTTCACGGGGGTGTGTGTGTGTGAGGGGGGGCTGAAAGCAATGCAATAGGATCTCCCCACTCCCGTTCCCTCTCCCCAACTGCAACAGGAATACCTATGTACGAATGCATTCCCCCGTGCCACGAGCTGCTTTAATGTCAGTCACTTTTAAAATCAATTCATGCAGAAGCTTCACAGCTGTAGGACATTTACTATTATTGCCACGCTTTTCATTGCCCGTAATTATTATAATTATATGTCACTTTCAATATGGCGCATAATTTCCAATGAGTTGCAGACAAGCATATGAAATTCCTAAACTGCTTTGGAAAAAAAAAAGAAAGGAAGAAAGAAGGAAGGAAAGAAAGAAAAAGGNCTTTTCTTTTTTTTTTTCCCCTCGTGAAACTCCCAAATGAAGCTGACGTTGCAGCGCAATAAACCTCCTCGTATTTAATCGCGTTTTGCAGTGTTAACGGGTCTTTATGGCTTTCCATGCCGGAATACCGGGTAGGGTTTCAGCCTCACGTTGTGTTGGTCCTTTCCCACAGCTTGCGGCCAGGTTTTGTGCAAATCCCCCCGCTGTTCCCACTCCGTGCTGTCTGATTCCCTAACGCTGCCTTAAGGGTAATAATTGTCCAGAGATGCGCGTCATTTTGAATGTGATTTTCATTTTTTCCAGCTTTCGGGTGGTTGAATGTGGTACTAATTGCGACTGTTACGAGGCGCTTTTTAAATAAGATGCTGTAGGAGCCTGTGTGTGTGCAACGAGATTAAGATGAGATTCATTACTTAAGCATAAACCGTTTTATGACGTGACGATTTATCTCCGCTAACTTGACTGTGCCGGAATATCGTGTGGACGAGAGTAAATGATCGCAAGCCGTGGAAATAAGAAACAGAAAGACAATCTTTAACAGCTATTTATTCCCAAACCTGTTACATTTTTCATAAATCTCGTTGGGGGGAAGCTAATGCTGGTTCACTGCCTGTTCTCCCTTACGTCTAGGTCCCTCCGCACTCGTTTTTTTTTCCTTTTTAAGCCTCCCCAACGCTAATAATAATAATAATAATAATACGAACAATTTATTAACCTTCCTCCGAACCCCTTTTATGCCGATCCTTCCACACCCTCCGTGGGCAACCACTTGTGGGATCTCTCACCTCGGGGTGGGCAGCGAGGTTTAACCCTCGGCCCACGCGTGCCCCGGGGTGGGGGGTCCCCGTCGTTCCCTTCTTCGGCAGCCTCCCTGCGCTTTCATCGATGGAAATAAAACGCGGTGGAGGAGAAGGGAGGCAGCTCCCCGCCGTGCCGTCCCCCCGGTGCCGCCGCCGCGCCGCGGGGCTCGCCCATTCCCCGCCGTCTGCTGCCATCTACCGTCGGCGGCGGCGGGCGGCGCTCCCCGNAAAGAAAGAAAGAAAGAAAGAAAGAAAGAAAGAAAGAAAGAAAGAAAGAAAGAAAGAAAGAAAGAAAGAAAAGAGAGAGAAAATGACAAGAAAAAGGAAAGTAACACTTAACAAAGCACAGCTCTTTCCCACCGCTTTTAGCCATTTCTGAGTGCTTTTGCTCCCCAATATTCCTTGCAGGTTTGCACATGGAAAGGAACAATGTAACACAATGCTGTGTGCAAAGAGGACGGGAAATGCTCTGGAACGAGAATATCCTAAAAGCAACGCTGTCACCGTTCCCACCGGCCGGACTTTGCCTCTTTTTGCTTTTTTTCCCTCGTTTCCCCTCTTTTTCCCCCTCGATGGAGGTGCGACCGCCCGGCTCGGCATGCACAGAGCTCTCCTTCTCCAACGGAAACAAGCACCCGCGGCCACGCGTTGTTCCCTCACCCCCAAAAGGAGAAGAAACCCAGAAGGGATTTAACACAACACCTCCAAACTCAAATCCTACAAAAGAAGAAACAGCGAGAAACAGCGCATTGGGTCAAACATCGAGCCGGGCGTGAGGAGCCACGTGGAACCTCTCGCTTAGCGGGGACCCCCCCAACGCCTGCCAAACGCCTCTCCTCGGATTTTGGGAAGAAGGAGAAAGAGGGGAGCGGGGACCCCAAGTTGGGGCCGGGGGTGCGGGTCGGGGCCGGGCTGCAATACTCCCGCGCGGCCGGCAGGTGGCGCGCCAGTCCAAGGTGGCGCGAGCGGCGCGCCGGCGCGCCCGGGGCCTCGGGGCGCCGCGCACCGACTTGGGCCTAACGACTCCGCGCTCGTCATTATTTGTAACCATAGAGCATGAATTACCTCTTGAGGTCATCAGTGAGAATTTACGACTGGTCAACAAAAGCACGTGATTCCCAAACGCACCCCCACCCTCCCCCCATATTTGGCCGCATACATAGCAAAAACGAAGTACAGTGCATTGCTATAATTCATTAATACATCATAAATCGTCAAGCACAGGGTTATAACGACCACGAGCCACAAATCAAGCCCTCCAAAATAACCCAAATGAGCTCTTACTTTGTAAACTCGTTCTCAGGGCGCTACCCAAATGGCCCCGACTATCAGTTACTAAATTATGGGACCAGCAGTTCCATGAACGGTTCTTACAGAGATTCAAGCACCATGCATTCCAGCTCTTATGGCTACAACTACAATGGGATGGACCTTAGCATCAACCGCTCAGCCTCCTCTAGTCACTTTGGGGCTGTGGGGGAGAGCTCCCGCGGTTTCCCTTCTCCAGCTCAGGAGAGCAGGTTTAGACAGGCGTCTAGCTGCTCCTTATCTTCTCCCGACTCCCTTCCCTGCTCCAACAGCGAGAGCCATGGAGGCAAGCCCGCCCCGTCCCCCTCCGACCAAGCTACTTCTGCCAGCACCAACACAAATTTCACAGAACTAGACGAGACCAGCGCGTCCTCGGGAGCCGACGAGGGCACTCCAATAAGCAGCAGCATCCCCCGAGCGCAGGCAGAGCCCATCGCAACCTCCACGGCAGCAACAGAAGGGCAGGCACCTCAGATATTCCCTTGGATGAGGAAACTTCACATTAGCCATGGTACAGCTACTTCTTTTTCGGTCGTTGTCGTTGTTGTTGTTTATTTTCGCACACCCCTCTTTTTTTTTATCCCCCCCTTTCCCTTCCCACACCCGAAGCCGGAGACGATTTTCTGTAGTTTCACGGGGGNGGGGGGGGGGGCGGTTTATTTATTTCTGAAGCTCTGAGCGCGCCGGGAACGCTTCTTTCCGCAGATATTATATATTTGGTTAAGGGGGTGCATTTCTGCTGTTTAAAAGGGAGGGAAAAGGGGGTGGATGGTTTGTTCTTGGGGTCCCTGGTGCAATCTCAGCTCCTCATGGGTGCTATTTTGCAACCTCAGGCGCCTGCTATTGGTCAGCCCATGATCAGATGGTTGTATTTCCTTGTGTCCCTCGCTGGCACCACGCCATCTCCCTTCAGCTAAAACCCAATCTCCGATATACTACTAATAGCTAAACCACTTGGACTATAAAACACAACAAATCATAAAGCCGGGAAAGGACGGCAGGCTCCTTCCAATGAGTTCTTATTTTGTCAACTCGACCTTCCCGGTGAGTCTGGCGGCGGGGCAGGAGCCCTTCCTGGGACAGATCCCGTTATATCCCTCGGGCTATGCGGATCCTTTGAGGCACTACCCCAGCACCTATGGAGCCACGGGAGTCCAGGAGAAGGGCTATGCCTCCTCTCCCTACTACCAGCAAAGCAACGGAGCCTACAGCCGCAGCTCCGCCTGTGACTATGGGGCCGGCGGCTTTTTCAGGGAGAAGGACCCTGCGTGCCCCCCCCCCAACCTGGACGAGGTCCCCTTCGCCCCCGAGCCGCGCAAGTCGGACTGCGCGCAGAGCAAAACTGTGTTCGGAGAGAGCGAGGAGCAAAAGTGTTCCGCCCCGGTTTACCCCTGGATGCAGCGGATGAACTCTTGCAATAGTGAGTTTACTCTTTTACAGAAATAAATACATCAATCTCCTCCCCCCCTTTCTTATTTGTTACCGCCAGAGTGAGAGAGCGAGAGAGAGCGAGGGAAGCAGGAATAAGGTTCACTTTAGAGCCCAAACTTCCAGCGGGGAACTTAGGCAACGTGAGAGGCTCCAAGTTCTCCTGACACGCACCAAAACTTCACGCCGTGAGGCTCTGCTCCTCTCGCCCATCTCCCCAATAGAACAGCAGCAAACAACTTTGCTCCGTATTTAATCCCCAGTTANCCTCCCTTTTTTTTTGTTAATAATTAGCCTCACTCTTTAATGGAACAATGGTAGATTATTATTGCTTCTTTTCAAAGATCCCATTAACAAGGTTATTACGCACTGCACGGGAAGTCAGGTAAATTAAACTTAAATTGCTGGGAATTAAGTTTTAGGCGGTTATGCGAGGGGAGAGGGAGTATTTCTTTTACACCTTCAGGGGTCATTGTTTTAAACACGGCAACAGCGGAGCACAGAGGACTTCTGTCGGGTTTCCCCCCGATGTGATTTGGCTGTGGCTGAGCATTACAGAGAGGCTGCTCTGCTGCCAACTGCTTTCTATGTCTGACTCCAGGAACAAGGGTTTTTTTCAAGTGTTTTCGTGGTGTTTGCTTGACTTTATGGCTGCAATAAGTCCCTGGGTAGGGAAACCCCCGCTGTGTCCTCACTTCAGAAGGATCGGGAATTCCAGCTCCACATGAAAAAAAAAGAGTTTCATTTTTTATTGGAACCAACTGCACTGAACTTTCCACCAACTTCTTAGCCGGTTTAGCTCTCGCACAAGAAATGCTCTGTTCTGTTTGCGTTTCGAAATATTTGGGTGTTGTTTTAATCCCCTCATCTATCTGCCTCCCTCTGCTTTGTGGGGATGACGTTTGCTGGCCAGAAAAGCGAAGCAACAGAAAAGTGGGACCTTCCTGGGCAGATAGCCGTGATTGTGCGTACTGTAAATCCGTCCCTTTATCTTTATTGATGCCCTGCCAGCTGAGTGATGTCAGTCAGAGAGCAAAGACGGGTTCCCAGCGCTCAGTGAAACGCTCTCTACCACCTTCTGGCGTCTCCTGCGACTTCCCCGCTTTATTGCCCCTTCTCCGAGCCTGTTTTTAAGGAGATGAGGCCAAAGGCTGAATAAAGATATGCCAATGGGCACTGTCAGAGAGAGACCTAACTTATGGGCTACTGTACGAGCTTGCTGCTGAGTCCTTTATGCTCTGTGTCTGTGTCCCTCCCGGCTTGGCTGGCGCTGGAGGCGGCCAAAGAAAAGAGATTCGCGAAATCGGTCTCAGATTTATATCGGGAAAGGCAGGAGAGTGTCTGCGAAGCGGCCATGCCCATAAGCCACCGTCCATTTATTTATTTATTCAGCCCTTTATTTTGGCAAAGCCATTTACATGGGAATAGAAACCACCTCCGTGCTGAAGGTACGGTTCTCTAAGACACAATATAGGGCAAGGTCCCCTCTCGTGTTCGCATGCATTCTAGGTGGCAAACAATCATTCCTCGGGCCGGACCCTTGGAAGATGAACACTGTGACGCTCTTTTTGGTTTTGGATCTGTATATTTTTTCAGTTTGGAAATAAAATCCTCTCTTCTCCTTTTTCTCCCCAAATAACCATCTGCGGGGCCAAGAGAAGCTTCGCCCTCCTCCTAAGATGCAAGATGTATTCACTTCGTCTATAGAGCGTCTAAAACGTCAGCAATAAGCAATTAGCAAGTGGCCAGTTGCAACGCATTTTGTTTTCTTATATAATGTGGACAGACAAACCGCCCTAAAAACCTTCTTTAGCCATACGTGNGAATTCCACTTCAATAGATATCTCACCCGCAGGAGGAGAATAGAGATCGCTCACGCTCTGTGCCTCTCCGAGAGGCAGATCAAAATCTGGTTCCAGAACAGGAGGATGAAATGGAAGAAGGATAATAAACTGAAAAGCATGAGCTTAGCCTCTGCGGGCAGCGCCTTTCAGCCATAAATTATAGAGGAAGGAATACCGAGGAAAGAAGAGGAAACATTAAATAAAGCCGTAAATAAATAAACAAAGCGCAGCAGATCTTAGTTTTGGAGTACTGTACAGTGAGGCACCTTCTTTTCGGCATGTTGTTGCTATTTGAAACCGACGCGTATGGTACCGTTATCCCAGGACTGAGTTCATGTCGTGGTTCCTTTTTTTTCTTGGTTGGTTGATTATTTTTTTTCCTATTATTTTTTTTTTTAATTATTATTAAATTTTATTTCCAGATGCTCCCCATGCTCTCTCGTTGTTCTTATAAATGTACGTGTCCGTGCTATCTTGATGCTTTCTGGAAAGCCAGCATGTTTTATGTGAGCCCTATAAATGTTATAACTTATTTATGAGATGGTAACAGATAACGATTGTTTGTTTATTTGTTGCTTTTTCCCCTTCCTGAGTTTACTGCTTTGGGGGTGAGTTCTTCTCTGCCTGAGCTAAAATCGGGGGTTCCTGCACTACCGTCGCAGTAAAAAATAGTAATTAAAAAAAACCAAGAAAAAAAATACAAAAAAATAAAAAAGAGGAAAAAAAAAGAGAAAAAAAAGGGGGGGAAAAAGAGAAAAAAAAAATTAAAAAGGGGAAAAAGGAAAAAAAAAAAAGAAGAAAAATCTCATGTATCTTTCTGTCTTAAAATTGTCCAGTCTGTGTTTTAGTTCAAACTTCAGGCCCGGATTTCCCGTCCCAGGCTGATTCTGAGATGTGCTCTTAGACGTGGGTAAACTTCACTATTCAAAAATGTATCAAATCGGACCAACGATAGAGTGCTCTGATGTTTGTAAATACTAGGAATATTCCTGATGTGACCCATAGACGGTTTGTAGTGGGCAGAGTGAATGCAATGTTACGTGTAAAAAAAAAAAATGGCATCTGTCATGTCTAGCTGCCTGGTAGTACTTTGCCTATACGCTTTTTTGTATTTGTTTGTAGCTTTCCTTGAAGTCAAATAAACGTTTCTCCTACTCACAAAGGCTCCGTTCCGTCCCCGCATTGCCCCGCACTCCGCCGGGCTGAGCCGCACCGGGCGCTCCCGGTAGGGCCCTGAGTTCCTCCGGAGCTCCGAACCTCAGCCACGCACCGCTCCCCACCGCGCATTGCCCGCAAAAAAAACCGCCGCTTTGTCCCATTTCTCGGCCGCATCCCCAAAAAACAGCGCTTCCCC
>JACDJE010000381.1:666000-678739 GCA_016647715.1 Pavo muticus
GTACTTATAGAGAATGCATGTAGTTCTACAACCTTGCTGCTATGCTCTAAGGGAAAGAAAGGGGCAAACAAACAACAGCCAGGAAAACTACCCCCCAAAATCAGCTCAGCACTTTTGCACTGCAACGTTTGATGAGCCTTCTGAGGCTGCACACAGGACAAAATCTGCTCAAAGCATCTGTTCACCCTGTTCTGCGGGACCCTATTCATGTCATGTGCCTTTCAGGCCCCAAGATGGATTCATAGGCCGGGTACTATTATTGTGTGTTTTCTCCTAACCTTTCAGGTCAGCTTCCAATAGACAGCTGGAAACGGCCTGTCACGTGGCCTTGGGGTGCCAATGTTCTGCCATAGGGGTGTCAAGACCCTGGTAGCTGGAAAAATCATTTTGGGGAATCCCGGAGATGCAGAAGACAACGTACTACGAAAGCTCCACGCTCTTTGGGGGCTATTCCTATGGGAGCACCAACGGGTTTGGCTACGAGGGCCCCCAGCAGCCCTTCCAACCGGGTTCCCACGTGGAGAACGACTTCCATTTGCTGAGCCTCTCCGCTCCGTTCTGCTTTTGGTTTGTTTTGTGCTGTGGGTTTTTTTTTTCCCTTCCATAAGAATCCTATGGCAGACAGGAAGGCCTTGGAGAAATTCCCACCTCTGCCCTTCCAGACGATTTCAGCAAACCTATTCATAAGAAAGGCGCTGCTGTTTGCTAATTAATTCCCGGCTTCTCAGCCAGGGTAGCGGAGTTTACTTTTTAATAAGACTTATTTATCATGCCGAGGGAACCAAATGAGAATAACTCCCAGCAAGGACATCACTCTCGCCGCAGACAATAATACATCTCGGCGGAAGATGCAATACAGATCTGGGAATGCATAAAGGATTTAATCAGTGCAAAAAAAGCGAAACAGTCCCTTCGTGGGCACTTTGTCTGCGGCCGTGTTAAAAGTAGATGGGGGTTTCGTCTGTCGTGAGAGAGGAGCTCAGCAGCCGGGGAAGGGAAGGGGGGAAAAAGCTCTTATTTATTGCCGAGCTGTGGCTGCTGTCAAACCCCAGCGCTCGGATCTATCGCATGAGACTTTTTATCTCCACCGAGTTTATTTTGTTTTATTTTAGAGGAACAGAGAGCCCAGACGCAATTAAATATACGGTAGATACAATTAAATATACAATGGATATCTTTTTTTTTTTTAAAGTACGGTGGCTCCTTGCCAACTCCGGGCTGCAGAGAGGAGCCTCTGCCTTCTCTAAAGATGTTTGCTGCCTGATTCATCCCTATCCATCAGCTTGTTTTCTGCTCAAGATGGTTTTCATATTTCTAAGGGTGTTTCTCCTCTGTCTTCGTGGCGGAGAAAGTTTATGCTGTGAGAGGAGAGAAAGAAAGGGAGGAAAGCATCAGAGAGAGGGAGAAAATCATAAACAGGAGGAAAAAAAGGGGGGGAGGGAAGGACATGAAGAGAGAAAGAAAAGAGAAAGGTTTCGTTTTGTGATCTGAGGGTTTGCAGTGGGTTTTTAGACTTTCAGAGCTTGGACTGGGAGAGGGAGGAATGCTAAAATACCAAAGGGTTACAAAGTTAGGAGCAAATGGTCCGGAGACGTGTTTGTTTTCAGAGGGAAAAAAAACAACAGCAATCAAAGTGGTTTTGGAATTACATCCCGGCAGTGGTAGTTCCAGATTCAATACCGAGGAGCGTGAAGCAGTGCAGTGAAGGGCTATGTTTTCTAAATACAACCTGTGCTGCCAGAGAGAGAGAGAGGGGCTGACAAACAGGCCGAAGGAAGCACATTCTTGAATTCGTGCCCTCGCTTCAATCTGCTTAAAATATTTGCTCTGAATTCCAAAGACATTGTGAGCCTCTGAGTAAACAGCAGATTGAGCCAACTGTGTCAGGCCACGGCTACCTGGATAAGGCATATCAAGGCTTTGCTGTTTTCCAGTTAAAAACAGAGCAGAGAATGGCCCTACCCTAAACTTAGTGCACTTTTCTGACTCAGTAACATCCTGCTGGTTTTTCTGCCTGATTTGAATAGGTCGGGGATAGGAAGGCCTGAGTCTCATTCCTCTCATGCTCGTAGTTAGCAATTATCCATTCTGTAGGCTTGTATTTACGTTAATGTGTGTGTTAGCTGCACGTGGATCTGCATATGTATCCATACGCCCATAACTGTGGGTGTATGTGTGAATGCATGTGTGTATAAACTTATACACAGAGAGGAATATGGATGTAAATAGATGTATATAGATGTAGCCACGAGTACTTATAGAGAATGCATGTAGTTCTACAACCTTGCTGCTATGCTATAAGGGAAAGAAAGGGGCAAACAAACAACAGCCAGGAAAACTACCCCCCAAAATCAGCTCAGCACTTTTGCACTGCAACGTTTGATGAGCCTTCTGAGGCTGCACACAGGACAAAATCTGCTCAAAGCATCTGTTCACCCTGTTCTGCGGGACCCTATTCATGTCATGTGCCTTTCAGGCCCCAAGATGGATTCATAGGCCGGGTACTATTATTGTGTGTTTTCTCCTAACCTTTCAGGTCAGCTTCCAATAGACAGCTGGAAACGGCCTGTCACGTGGCCTTGGGGTGCCAATGTTCTGCCATAGGGGTGTCAAGACCCTGGTAGCTGGAAAAATCATTTTGGGGAATCCCGGAGATGCAGAAGACAACGTACTACGAAAGCTCCACGCTCTTTGGGGGCTATTCCTATGGGAGCACCAACGGGTTTGGCTACGAGGGCCCCCAGCAGCCCTTCCAACCGGGTTCCCACGTGGAGAACGACTTCCAGAGGTCCGCCTGCTCCCTCCAGTCCCTCGGCAACACGACCCAGCACGCAAAAAGTAAAGACCTGAATGGGAGCTGTATGAGGCCGAGTTTGACCCAGGAGCACCATCCGCCTCCGACTGTCTCACCACCCCCAAACCCCACCACCAACAGCACCAGTAGCAACAGCAATAACCAGTCAGGGAGCAGCAAAAGTGCCCCGAGTAAAGCCAACCTCAGTGCAAACGCCAGTCTCACCAAGCAGATTTTCCCCTGGATGAAAGAATCGAGGCAAAACTCGAAACAGAAAAGCAGCTCCCCTAGCACAGGTACACCGTTCTTCTTTTGTGACCATCCCTTTTCCTAAATCGCCGGGTAAAAAAGCCACGGGGTCTTGTTTAGAGGAAGGATGGGGGGAAAGGATGCAGCGAGCATGCAGATACTGGGCACGACCCACAGCTGCCAGCCATGTGCACCCCATGGCCTTGGTCCATCCTGCAGTGCTGGCAGAGAACACTTGGCTCATCCTACAATAACCAGAGCAAGGCAGGGAAGTACAGCCAGGCAGCTGAATAGGGCCACTGCCTGACTGTGCAGATACACATACCCCAAAATGCACACCCACCAATTGCCCAGTGATGCTGAAGCTGAGTGCTTGTTCTCTTCCTCCCCCCTGCCTCAGACACAGCAGTGAACACGGTGCTCTGAGTGTACGTGTGCACATAAGGAGCATAAATAGGTGGATGTTTTTGCATGCACGCACACATCTCTAATGCAATCAAGAAAAAAAAGACCAGTGTGGAAATGGCACTGTTGTGACAAATGTATTTGTATAAACTCTGCAGCACACACTTTGCTGTATTAATGTGATCTATCCATTATACACTTGTTTATAGTACAAAAATATCAGTATAAATGGAATTTGGTGTTTAACAGTGTGCGTGCAGATAAATCTGTTACACAAATACGAGGCACAAACAAGACGTGCTTGTGTGTGTATTCATACTTCTGCAAACAGAGGACCTCCCAACACTGCCCCACGTTAATATTAATTGGCTTCGCAGTCACTGCCCCCCTGCCAAATATTATTTTCTCAAAATTATCTGTTGAAAATAATCGACTCCTAAATAAATGGCCCTGGAATCCTTTTCTACATGACATGATCAAATTTTCATAAACCAGGGGCAGCTTTGGAGAACAGAACTCTTAATAAATGACATGATTATGGAGTGCAGGCTAATGCAAAGGGGTGAGGAACGGGGGGAGGGGGGTCGAGCTCTCGTGCCTGCTCCAGGATTTATTAAGAAACGATGCATTCAATTTCTGCATGTAAGTAATTATCTTTTATTTCATTTCACGGCCAGCAGAAACCTGCAGCGGCGAGAAAAGCCCTCCAGGCTCCTCGGCCTCCAAGAGAGCCCGCACGGCTTACACCAGCGCACAGCTGGTGGAGCTGGAGAAGGAATTCCACTTCAACCGCTACCTGTGCCGGCCCCGGCGCGTGGAGATGGCCAACCTGCTGAACCTCAGCGAGAGGCAGATCAAGATCTGGTTCCAGAACAGGAGGATGAAATACAANGAGAGATATTCCTCAGAGGAAATGCTGGGGGGCGGGGGGGGGGAGGGTTGTTATTAGTGCCCGTCTGCTCCCCATTTCCACCCAAACATTTCTATGTGATGAATTCCCTTCGCTTTCCCTTGTCCACGCTCCTCTGACCCGAGTTTCATACTTTCTCTCTCTCTCTCTCTCTTTTTTTTCCCCCTCTTCAGTTCTTCTCCTTTCTCAAACTCCACCGCAGCCCCGTGTTTGCTGGACCACACATCCGGGAACCGGTGAGTTTCGCTCTGTCTCCTACCTGCTCCCCTTCCCTGCGCCCGCCTCCCTCCTCACCGCTCACTAGGAGCCGTTCATCCTCCAAAAAATCACCCAACGTGACTTTATTCCTTTCTTTATTTACTATTTCCCCACCGAACACGGCTGCCCCGGATTACAGCAGAATATTTTCTTTCTCCATTTCGCTACCGCCTTGTCTTGAAACTTTGTGATTTATGGCCGTAACTTCCAGGGAGTGTTTTAAATGGAAGAGATTTCCTGAGCTCCCTTTGAAGGGAAACCCGGTCGGGTTGCAACATTTGCTGCTGATTTGGTGCGAGGGAGCTGCATTTTAAAGGCAAAAAAAATCAGCTACATCCCAAGCAGAGATGGTAATACACGGGGAGCCCAAAAACTGCTTGCAGCAGCCCAACTTGTGTACGTGCAACGACCTGCTGAATGCTTTGCTTTTTCGGCTGCCAGTTTAAGGTTAAAGCAAAATGTTGCACTTCGGAAGAGTTACTTGCAGAGCCCGAGGTACTTCTGCTTGTCAGAAATCAGTGGAGGTCCATATTCAGAAACCTACCCAGTACTTCACCTACAGAGAAGTCCTTAAAGAAAAGTCCCCGTCAGTTTCACCTCTTTCCTTGCCTGGAATCTCAACGCCGGGGCTCCAAACTAATAACAGACTTGCAGTAGAAATGATGTTTTCGAGCAGATCATAGTCAGGTGGGAAGGGGGGGGGGGTCTCAATAGTCACATCCCCGGTCGAAAGCCCTCATTCTGGGGTCTGAAGGCAGAACAATAGCTGGAAACACCGTAGTCCGCGGGATAAGACTTTGTCCATCACTTAGAAAGCTTGTCTGTCCAGCCCAGCATAAATCCTCTCAAAAGTCAAATGTTCACTTGGACACCTTGGCTTTTTTCTGTCCATACTTCTTCTCCTAAAGGTGCCCCCCCCCCTNACTTCTGCAAACAGAGGACCTCCCAACACTGCCCCACGTTAATATTAATTGGCTTCGCAGTCACTGCCCCCCTGCCAAATATTATTTTCTCAAAATTATCTGTTGAAAATAATCGACTCCTAAATAAATGGCCCTGGAATCCTTTTCTACATGACATGATCAAATTTTCATAAACCAGGGGCAGCTTTGGAGAACAGAACTCTTAATAAATGACATGATTATGGAGTGCAGGCTAATGCAAAGGGGTGAGGAACGGGGGGAGGGGGGTCGAGCTCTCGTGCCTGCTCCAGGATTTATTAAGAAACGATGCATTCAATTTCTGCATGTAAGTAATTATCTTTTATTTCATTTCACGGCCAGCAGAAACCTGCAGCGGCGAGAAAAGCCCTCCAGGCTCCTCGGCCTCCAAGAGAGCCCGCACGGCTTACACCAGCGCACAGCTGGTGGAGCTGGAGAAGGAATTCCACTTCAACCGCTACCTGTGCCGGCCCCGGCGCGTGGAGATGGCCAACCTGCTGAACCTCAGCGAGAGGCAGATCAAGATCTGGTTCCAGAACAGGAGGATGAAATATAAGAAAGATCAGAAGTCGAAAGGGATGGGCTCTTCCTCCGGGGGCCCTTCCCCCACCGGCAGCCCCCCCCAACCCATGCAATCCTCCGCCGGGTTTATGAACGCCTTGCACACCATGAGCAGTAACTATGACGCCCCTTCCCCACCTTCCTTCAATAAGCCCCACCAAAATGCCTACGCCATGTCAACTAACTACCAAAACCCCATCAAAGGCTGCCCCTCCCAACAGAAGTACACCAACACGGCCCCCGAGTACGACCCCCACGTGTTACAAGGGAACGGGGTGGCCTACGGGACTCCCAGCATGCAGGGAAGTCCCGTCTACGTTGGAGGTAACTATGTGGACTCTCTGCCCACCTCTGGCCCATCCCTTTACGGCCTCAATCACCTCCCACATCACCAGGCGGCCAACATGGACTACAGCGGGCCCCCGCAGATGCCTCCGAGCCAACACCACGGACCATGCGAGCCCCACCCCACCTACACAGACCTTTCCTCGCACCACGCATCTTCTCAGGGCAGAATCCAGGAGGCCCCCAAGCTGACCCACCTGTGATCAGGAGCAGGGATGGGCTCGAGTGAACTGGATGGCAACCGACACACGACTCGGAGGGGGCAAGGGGCAGAACGGCCTTCAGAAACATTTGTGTAGAGCTGTTTTCTTCCTTTCTTCACTTAGGCAAGTTCCACCAAGCTGTTGAGCTTGCCAGTGTTATTACCGGGTTCTGTTTGGCACAATTTCCAAGGATTTCAGTATGTAATGTCAAAAGCATCTCTCTTTCTGAAAAGATATACCTCCTGTGTGTCAACGCAAATGTTTCTGAAGTGGCTTTGGGGGAGTTTTATGAGAACCTAGCAGATTTTTAGCAGCAACACCCTTAATTTCCAAACCCAGGGCAGATTATCACTGATAACTCTTGGCCAGTGGAAAGCAGATGGCCAGCCAAACCTTTACAGTTGGTGCCTCTGCATCTACACCTGGCTACACAGGTTAGCACAAGGGATGCACAAGAAAACTGCCCTCCACTTAGATCCTTCTCAAGAGCTTCGTGCTTTCCTCCCCAGCCTCCAGAAGCAGAGCATCCTTCTTCGCTGAGTTACTTCCCACCAATCCTCACACAAAAGGCAAATATACACACCTGCCAACGCGTGGGATCCACGCTCTTCCCCTCCCACCCACGCCTCCCCTCTCGAAAATAATAGTAAAAAAAAAAGAAAGGAAAATGAGAGAGGTCTAAGAATTGCAAAAAGGTTTAGGAAACGAGTTTCTAAATTGCCTAAAACCCCACCAACAGGAACGGCAGTCCAAAGAGAGGAAGAAAATGTTGACAGGTCTGAATATTTTTCCACCTTTGCCACCGATGATGTGAAGTTTCCAATTGATGATGCCAGGGTTTTTGTTTTTTGGGGGGGATTTTTCTTAGGGTTCATTAATAGAAAAGCAATCTTAAGACTTAGAAGTCCTATGCTTCTTTCCTCCTCTTCTCTTGACCTTACGTGAAAACAGGGTATTTTTGAACAAATGGAATGTCCTCCAATGGAAGCAGAAGTGAATGGATCTCTAGGATTTGCTAATGCTTTATTGTCTGGACATCTTTGTTGCACTTAGAGTTTACATATAATGGGTATTAAAACAACTTTGAAGGGCGTTCATTGAGCTCAGTCGAGACGTCCTTCAATAGGTGTGTGTTCTGGTGAACATTCATATATATTTATTGGTTATAGCCAGTTTAAAATATTTTCCTTTTTGTATTATTTATCCCCAATATTATGTATTTATATGAGGAAAAAAAAAAAAGAATCAAATTGTACTTTTTTAGTATTTACTTGTTATAAAGGACATTGTGTTTCCTTGTCATTGTACAACAAGCTTATTTTAGTTACTGTAATTTAGAAAGACAAGTAGTTTTATGTTACCTTTGTACTTATGAATAATGTAATTAGTTCTACTGGAGGCATGAGAGCAGAACCAGACTGTAATTGTATAGTCCTGAATTAGAAGAACTATAGCTAATCCCTCCCTCCCATCTTGCCCCTCCTCTTTAGAGATCTTTCTTTGTTCTTATAGTAGTTATTTTATTTCCTTGCTTAAGGGTTGTCTGTTGAACAATTCTTGAATAAACTTTCTGTTATCAATTTCATCTCGTCCTATCAGTTGGATTTAAAAGCAGGAAGAGGAAAGGGATAAAGGATAGAGGAAAAGGAAAAAGGAAATAAAGGGGGGAAAAGGAAATAGGGAAAAAGGGAAAAGAGGAAAGGAAAAAAAGATAAAAGGAAAGAGGGAAAAGGGAAAAAAGGAAAAAGAAATGGGTAAAAAAGAAGAAAAAGAGGAGCAGAAAGGGAAAAGGAAGAAGAAAAAGAAGAGGGAAAAGAAGGGAGAGGAAGAGAGAGAAGAAGAGAGACGAAGATTAATAAGAAGAAAAAGAAGAAGAAAAAGACAGGAGAAAGAAAGAGAAAGAGGAAAAGAAAAAGAAGAAGAAGAAAAAGAAAAAATGAAAAAAGAAAAAGAAATAGGAAAGGAAAAAGAAAGAGGAAAAAGAAAAAGGAAAAGGAAACGAAAAAGAAAAAAAAAGGAAAAAGGAAAAAGGAAAAAGGAAAAAGGAAAAGAAAGAAAAGGGAGAAAGAAAAAGAAGAAAATGGAAAAGGAAAAAGGAAAGGAAAAAAAAGGAAAAAGGAAAGAAAAAAATAAAAGGAAAAGGAAAAAAAAATAAAAGAAAAGGAAGAAGAAACAAAAAGAAAGAAAGGAAGGAAAGAGAGAAACGAAGAGCACTGCAGGCAAGGCCGGGGAGCGGAGCGGCCCACGCGGTTCTCAGAGGCCGAGATTTGGGGCCGCGCCCTCCCGGGGCCGCCCCCCAACTCCGCGCCCCCCCCCCNCCCCCCCCCGCACCCGCGGTCACAAAGGGGGGTCACGTGGCGCCGGGGCCGGGCCGCCATTGGGCCGTAAATGAAAACAAAGGAAAATGATTAATCACGCACAAAATACCAATAATAATAAAGGAAAAGGGCCCGAGTTTCCACTCAGGGATTTTAAAAGCGGAGAGAACGGGAATTGCCGTGTGCCCACACGCATGCACACGTGCGGGGATGGTCACGCGTGCACACGCACCCACACACGTATCTTCATGCAAGCACGCTGGAAATTGTCATTAAGAGAGAGAAAGCTGCTGTGAAGGGCTGAGCTGGAGGAGCTAGCAATGGGGGGAGCAGCCTTTGGCAGCAGCGAGGATCACACAGCGCAAAATTCGGGTTTTTATGCTCCAAAGCCTTAAGAAAACTTATCTGAAAGCAGTGGGGGGAAATACAAGTTTTATGGCTCTGGAAAGGGGGGGTGGGGGGAGCTGATGTCAGCCTGGAGGTGCTCCGACGTTGGGGGATATGGAGGGAGGGAAAGGCTGGGCAGCACTTAGCCGGTGTGGGTGTGTGAGTGTGAGTGTGTGCCTGTTTTGCACACAGGTGTGCACACTCAGGAGCAGCCGGGGGTGTCTGAATAACCCCCCCCCCCCCACCCCGTGAAATTGTGGGGAGGAGAGAGATTTCCGTGAGAAGTGATCTCGTGCTTCTTCCTCTCTCCGATCTCGCTTAATAAATGAAGTTCCAGGTTAATAATTATAACCTTCCCGCAATAATAAATAGCGGTATAAAAGAAAGACAGGGCTTGTTTTTCTCCCAGGACCGGTGCTCGGTTCTGCCCATCCATGCAGAGAGCAATTTACCGTTCGAGGATACTATAATTTAAAAGCATAACAGTGTGCAGGCACTGATCGGGATCGGGGCAAATAAAAGGCTCAGACGGTGGCTTCCTTCCCCCCCCCCCGCTCAATACCATTTTCTCGATCCCACAACCCAATGGGGTTTTGTATCAGGGGTCCCCAGCATCGGGTTAAGGATCCTTGAGGAGAACCCAAGGCGATGCTCGGGGCAGGGAGCCGCTCATGCTTTCTCCTGACGCTTCTGCACGGACTCCTGCAAATCTCCGCTTATCCTCACGTTCCGTTTGGGCCGCTCTATGAGGCGAGCAGGCCCGGCTTTGCCCCGCAGTGATCGCACCTCCCAGCCGCTCCCGAGCCGTGGGAATCGCTTCCCATCAGGCGATGCCCTCCCCCCGAGCGCTCACATTATTTTCCTCGGGACGCGTGGGAAAAGAGATCGCTCTTTCCCCAAGAGGTGCCGTTCTCTTGTTTTGTTTTGTTTTATTTTGCAGCTTTGGTGTTAGCAAAAGCAGCGGAACCAGCTGAGGGCGGCTGGGAAAGGGTTTCCTTTTGCACCCCCAACTCTGGCTGCACCGCAGCTCCGCAGCGAACCACTCCCAGTGACAAAACCCGAACTCCTCTGCATCCATTTCCATCCAAATCAACAAGAAACGATCCCAAATCAAAGTCTGAATTCGTACTCCTGCCCCGATCTGATGAGATTTACGTTTATTTCGATGAGCGCATACACGAACGTTAAACATTTAAGGAAACCCTGCCAAACCCCGAAGCCCTCAATCGAACCGCTTTTTGTATTCCTATTTCTTTAATTTGCTTTTGCCTCTTTGCCAAACTGCGCTCGGATCGCTGCTTCAGCTTCAGCCTCATTATTATGTGGTCCTCTGAAGCCCTCCCCACCCACACAGATGCTTGAAGTGACAAAAGTTTCTAGGCTTCTCCCCTTGTGAATGCAGCCTGCCAGTCCTGCTGCAAAATGGGAGAAGCAGAGCTTGAACAAACACATACGAACCACCCCAACTTCCATTTTGCAATAGACAACTTATTTTTTTACCTCCCCCCACCCCCCCCAAGAAATGGATACTTTCAATTCAGACCCCTGGGTTAAACTTGGTTTTTTAGCTCTTTATTTTGCATTGAGTGACTCCTTTGCTAAAGCCAAAATTCCTTGCCGAGAGCGCCGGGCTGAGCTGTCAAATTCATTGGAGGGAAAAAAAAAAGATTGATCGTTTCTCTCTTCTTTTCGGGTTGTGCGGATTTCGGGCACTTTAAAAGAAAGCAACGATCTTCCTGGGAAGCGACTTTTCGCTTTATTTATTTATTTAGTAAACTCTGGAAGTGGAGCCGTTTATTGGCAAGGGGAAATGGAAGGGGGGGAGGCGGGGGAAATATAAGATGGGAAGGAAAGAAATGTGATTTCAGAGATATCCATGACCTTAAAAACACGTTTGGCCTTTAAGGAAAGTGCCGAGGGTCCATTAAGTGTCGCTTTAGAAGCAGAAGGATTACACTGCTTCTTTAAAAGTCGTTTAAGAAGCTAAATCGGGCCGATCTGACTGTACTTGACTTGAAAGCTCACTTGATTTCCTAAGTGCCTCATACAGACTCAGACAGACCTTCCTGCTGATCCGAACTTCTCAAGCTCGGCGATGTATTTATGGCATGCAAATACCCCCAGGCAGTTCTCCTGCGGTTCGGGCCGCCTTCTCCCCGGCTGCGTGGGGGCACCTATGGCGGGCAGAGCCGCTTTTCCCACGCCTGCATCCCCCCGGGGGGTGCGAACTTTGTGGAGATGAGCAAATGGCTGAGGCAGAGCAGGGGAGAACTGGCAGGGCCAGGAAGCACCACGCAGCACCAGGCAGTGCTGCCAGAACCGAGCTGCACCCAGAAATGCACGCAGCACCGAGCAGCACCCAGCAGTGCATGCAGCACCATGCAGCACCCAGCAGTGCAAACAGAACCGAGCAGCAGCAGGCTGTGCGGGCAGCACCACGTAGCACCATGGAGCACCCAGTAGTGCAGGCAGCACCGAGCAGCACCAGGCAGTGCAAGCAGCACTACACAGCACCACACAGCACCCAGCAGTGCAGGCAGCACCATGCAGCACCCACCAGTGCAGGCAGCACCACGCAGCACCAAACAGCACCCAGCAGCTCAGGCAGCATCAAGCAGCACCATGCAGCACCAAACTGTGCCAGCAGTGCAGGCAGCATCAAGCAGCACCAAATAGCACCCAGCAGCCCCAGGCAGTGCCAGGCAGCACCCAGCAGCCCCAGGCAGCATTTCCCTGCCCGCTGGCCCCACCGGACCTCCCTGCAGCCCTCTGCTTGCTGAGGAGCGATGGCAGGGATCCTTTGCCGGGGATCTTCTCTCTCGCCTTCTTCTTTTTTTTTTTTTTTTAATCAATTAAAGAAAATAATGCTTTCTGTTTGCCACCAGGCCCCGCCTGCCATTGGCCAGGGGTGGCCACGTGACCAGGAATTGGCTGCAATTTCGCCCCAGTCTCGAGTTTAATAGAGCAAGGTCCCCATACGCCTGTATTATCAGCAATATAACAATTATAAAAAGCCCGAGAACCATCATCATCACTGCCATAAAAGCTGAGGCCCTTAGATTTCTTCCTCTCTTCCCCTCCTCCTTCCTCCCCCCTCCCGCTTTTTAAACCCTGGGCCCTGGAAAAGCCATGAATTTTGAATTTGAGAGGGAGATCGGGTTTATAAATAGCCAGCCTTCGCTCGCAGAGTGCCTGACGTCTCTTCCCGCTGTCCTGGAGACATTTCAAACTTCATCAATCAAGGACTCGACATTAATTCCTCCTCCTTTTGAGCAAACCGTCCTCAGCCTGAATCCTTGTTCCAGCAGCCAGGCAAGACCGAGGAGCCAAAAAAGAGCATCCCATGGCCTGCTCCAGCCTCAGCCTCC